>DF366107.1:10797-22017 GCA_000787875.1 Solanum virginianum
AATATACTAGGCTTGTAGCATCAAAATAGTTGAAAGATCGAAAATGCATTTTTGTTCCTTTTACTGTAGCAACCCAAGAGGGTTGCTTGAGCTTGGAAAAGTTTTTGAGTTTGGGAATTTGGCTAAGTGTGGGAAAGTTGAAGGAAAATCATGTACACATGTTATACATATATAGATAAGGCTTTTAAAAAAAAATCTTGGTCCCACAACACTTGTACCAATGGGAAATTCACACAACTAGGGGATGGGACACCCTTCTTCCTACGTTAAGACTTCAAATCTAAAAAGAAAACACTTTGGTCCCCAAAGTGTCCAAAAAATTTCTCTTTAGTCCCTAATCTTCCAAAATGAAATATTAGCCCCACATTTCATAATGGTTCCTACATGCCACAATACGGGTTCTAACATCCTACCCCCCTTAAAATATTCATCCACGAATGTTAAATTAGCCTTACGGGTTTTGTAACCAACTTAAGGGGAGTTTCCTGTTTCAATCATCTCCACAACTACTAACACCGCTCTATCGCACGATCTAGGAGTAGAAAGAAGAATGACATCCTAAATGTTCTGTAGCCTCCTGTTTATAGATATGGTACGCCACACACCGATAAATAAGACTCTACTAGACACGGCCTATGGATACTCCAAGGATGAACCGCTCTGATACCACTACTGTCACGACCAAACCCCGTGGGCCGTGACTAGAGCCCGATTGGGGCACCCAAACATATCCACTAAACCAGATTCCAATTATAATAGCTAACTTATTTTCAAAAATTTTGGCAGAGTTTCCTTTGTTTTATTAACTACCCAAACCCTGCATACAACAAACATATATACATACGTCTGGGCCGACAAGATCACCGTTGCGGTTAAACTGCCCAACATACATATCATACATTCATCGTCATGTACACAACCACAACCCATACTCACAGGCATCCACAGACCTCTATACAGACAGATAGGATCAGAAGACGGGACAGGGCCCTGCTGTACCCTCAATGTACACAAATATAAAATAGAGAACTAAGTGCATATATACCAAGTGTTTGCTCCGAATCAAAAGGAGCACTTCACACTGCAGTCAGGGATCCTAAGCTGGAGGGTCACTAACCTGTACGCCTAAACCTGTGGGCATGAAACGCAGCCCCCAAAGAGAGGGGGTCAGTACGAAATACGTACCATGACAACAACAGACCCGAGAACCGGTGAATGATAACATCATAGGCACGAATAGAGTCATGAGAATCATATATAAGGACAAAGTCATACCCGATACCGTGACAATAATTATTATATGTTCTTAAAACTTTCAAACTTTGCAAACATATCACACAAATCTGGACATGGCATTTGAACCCAACAATACCGACAACTTTAGTACCACTATACACATTCATACTTTCTATTTTCGTACAGATTCCATGGGCAACAAGGCAAATAAACCATGACTTAAAACTTGAAGTTTTGATAGCTAATGGTCAACTTAAAGACAAGATCACACATGCAAACAATCGTTGACTCAGAATAGAAAAACATGCTATTATAATTTGTATCCATACATGGAGGTAACTTGGCTGGAAATTGATAGACTTCAGGGTCGACTAAAGTGGTCACTTTAGACACATTTATTGAGCTATTTCCAACTCGCATGATCTTCTTCTTCTTCTTCTGACAATTACAATAAACCAAATAAGACAATAACAGAGATAAAATGAAACAACAGAGAAGTGTATACACTATCACAAAGCTTTATTCGGATAATATAGAAGCATGTACAACACAATCCTTGAGTTAGCTAATGCGCAACACTATTCTCTACTTGCTATATTTAAGATATTTCAAAACTCTTCCTGATATTTTAAGGAACTCTATAACAATCGAACTTTGAAACTTATTTTGAATGGTTTCAATGACAATGTAGATAATACAAGTAAAAAAAGAAAGAACTTCTAACTGGGACTCTGGTAGTGTTGAGCCAATCTCCATTCGAAGTGTTGCAATATAGATTTGTGATATCGTTAAGCACTGGCTATCATTTCTGCTCCACACAGGAAGTAAGTGGAACATTCTTGTTCCTCTCCTTGAGGATTGATATGTTAATTTATCTGCAAAGCATGTTTTTGACCCTATTGCATTAGCAGTTCTGTAGTGCATGCAACCATGGATTTTTCAGGGACAGTAGCTCGAGATCTAGTAATTCGACCCATAGGCTCAATTGAAGCTCAGATTACTGAATTTTCTCTCTTTGTAGTAAGTGTGGATGGGCATGTAATTAATATAGGCAATTTACTTTTAGTTGAACCCCCTCATTTACCGCTCTTAACCCAAAATATGGATTACCATTTTGCCCCTACACTTAATTAATTTATTATTTAATTTTTTAAATAAATAGTAAAAATTAATTAAATCTTATTTATTCACATAATTGCGGAATTAGTTATGACATTAAAAAAGTTGATTTCAGCTATAAATTATCATAAATTTTGTATTTAGAAGCATAAATCAATTTTGTTTCTTTCTATCTTCCACAGTAGTGAGATACTTTTGCAGTCTTTTAACATTCTCAATTAAATTTCATGTAATTAGCTAATCACTATATATAATCTTTATCGAATTTCTATTGAATTGTTTTCTCTCCTTAAAAATGATTGTTTTCCTATTTGGGGGTGGGGGTGGGGGTTAAAAAAAGTTTGTGAAGTTGGACTTGGCAATTAAAATTTCTTAATTTTTTTCAATTCAAATTACCTACAAGTCTAACTTATTTTACGATCAAATACAATTTTAAATTTTTAAATATTATTTTTTAACTTTTAAAATTGAAACTTTTCTTTTTTGTCTATTTTCATGATGAAATATCTGGTCTAACACCTACTTAATTTCTTGTTCAGTTCTTCTATTGGTAACTTTTTACACAGAATATTTAGCTGTCATAATCACTCACATCGTAATTTATATTTTCATTAACCAATCAAATCCGATAGCTCAAATGGCTCTCAATATATGTCATTAATATTAGCAAACCAACCATTTAGTACTTTTTTTATTTATGAACCATGATCTCCCTTCTTTAATAATAATACTATCAAATTTCTTTTTGTGCTAATTGTCATGATAGCATAAGAAAGAAAATGTTAGTCAACGAAACACATTTTAAAGCCTTTATAATAGCTAGCAAAAGCATTGGTAGAAAATGAAAGATAGGTAAAATTAATAAATTTAGATATAATAGTTGCAAAGTAATGTTTCAACTTTTGAATTTTTGCTCTTACAGGAAATTTAGGGTTCAGAATATTTGAATTTGAATTTAAAATAATATATTGAGTTGGATACTTAGAAATGAGTTTGATTGATCTATATGATACAAATTCAAATTTAAGTAGGTGTTTGATAATTGATCCTAATATTTGGAATTCCAACTTGAAGTTATAAATTTTTTTTAAAATATAAAATTTGACTCATAAGTTTACCTTCCGTAAAAGAAAAAGGGGTCATACATTATTAAAAAAAGAATAATTGGTTACTAATATTGTTATGTTACTGGACTACATATGTTTTTCATATTTCTATCTGAATATATATTTAAAATAAATGGCCATACGTTATTCAAAAGCAAGCTAACTGCTTAAACGCAATTGATTCTCAATACTTTTAGATATTTTTACAACTATCTCTTGCTCTAATACTGCTTAAATGTAATTGATTCTCAATACTTTTAGATAGTTTTACAACTATCTCTTGTTTTGATACTATCTAAATGCAATTGATTCTCAATACTTTTTGAGAATTTTACAACTATCTATTGCGTTGATCTAATTTCTTTTTTCAGGTTGATTTGAAGTAAAAAATAAATCATCACTTTAGTGAATATACAAATTCAATAGTTATGGAGGATCTTTATGAATTCTGGCATGAACTTTTTCTTTTAAAAAGCACCTTTGTGGTTGGTCAAAAGAATTATTTCTTTAATTTTAGAAGCTTAGAGGTGGCATTGGATACAAGTTTTAGGTCAAATAAATTTAGCATGCATTGACTACATGTTTTTTTTTATATGTGTAGTAAATAATGTTTGTTGACCTTTAATTAAGGATATTAAGGATTATAAAATACAAATAGAAAAAATATGTTGTCAAATTTCATCATTACAAATATTAAAATTAAACTAAAAAATAGAATAGGCTGACAAAAATCAATATATCTATTTTTCTTATCTTAGATAATAATAATAATAGAATAGTATGAAAAACTTTAAAAACTGAAAACAAGGTATCAAAATAAGTAACATCATTAAGAAACTTCATATAATAATATATTGTATATTACATAAGAAAATTTTCACCAAAACAATTCTAAAACATGAAACTAATAATGTTTCCCAAAAAACGTTTAACGCTGGCAAATATGAAATACAACCAAATTCGCTGGCAACAGCTTGAGCCGACAAACAAAGAAAACCAAACAAATAATTAAATTAATATTCATTTATTAAAGTAAAAATAAAAAAAAATAGAATAGAATTTGCCTGTCTCTTATCAAATGTGAATGTTACATCTTCTTCAACAAACAACGAAAACAATAGAAATAATTTAAACTTTATATTTTATCTGTAGGATGTATTCCAACTATGTGCCTTCAAATAGTAGGTATAGTAGGAAACTTGTAACAACCCCCAAAAAGTGCTCGAAAATGTGCCTCACAAGTGCCCGAAAATATAGTTTTCATATATCTCAAAATTTGTCATTTATTTTAGAAATTCAACTTCATATTCTTGTTCAGGGGGTCAAATTGAGTGGAAAATAAGTCTAACCCCGATTTTAGAGCACCGTAGTTAAATTTGATTTTCCCAAGTTTGCACAAAACAGTGGCAATTCGCGATGGTACTGTGATGCGCAACCATCATGGACCAATGTAAAACTTACCTCTGTGATAGGTTCCGCTTCGCGGACTAGACACAGACTTGTGTATTTTGCTGCCAGTGATTTTTATCTCGATCCAAGGCTTTTGGGTCTCAGGCCTAAGTCTTCCCATACGTGAAAATACCTACACTTAGCCATTTTTCACCCTTATGTCATTCTAAACATTCCCCAATACCCATTCAAACACTTAGCCAATATTTCATCTCCTAAATTCAAGTCTCAAAACTCATCTGAATCTAAGGTGTAAAGTAATGTTTCAACTTTTGATAGCCAATATGTCATCTCCTAAATTCAAGTCTCAAAACTCATCTGAATCTAAGGTGTAACACCTCGTAAACTTATCCAAACGCCTCTAAAATACATCATACACACAATGCGTCTTCCAAAGCTCTGGATGGGAAATCCAAGATCGAATTTGCTATCAGCGCAGAAAATTGAGTCAAAAATTGGTCTCGACCCGATTTAAAAATAATCGGGTCGAATTACGAAATTGCAAATTTTGTGCAAAAATAGTAGCAAATCCGCGCCCCCTCCGTGATGCGCCAGGGACGCGGAAATGGACTTATATTTTTTTGTGATTTTTCGATGGGAATGGAATTTTTGAAAAATTTCAAAAATGAACTAGTACGCGGGGCCCTCCGCGACGCGCACAAGTGTGCTAGTTTTTAGATTTTTTTTTCTTTCCCTTCAAGAAGGGCATTGTTGTCCTTCCCAATATATTCTAAAGCCCCAAAAATGTATATCTAAGCCTAAATACGTATGAAGAGTTTAAAGAACTCATTTTTTTTAAAAGTTTCAATGGGAGTTCTGAGAGGAGAAGAAGAGAAGGCTTGAGGATTTCCACAGAGGTTGCAAATTCATGAAGAAAAGTTGCTAATTCTTCACTCTAGGTATGTAAAGGCTATTCAAAACATGGAATTGTCCTTTCATGTTCCCTAATGTATAGATTAAGGTGATAGTTGATAGTTGATGAGACTAGAGTTAAAATTCTTGAATGTTTTCTTGAAATTTATTTCAAAATCGTATATATTATATTAAATTGATGATCATCATGTGATAATAAATTTTTTTCATGTATTATATTATGATTATGAAGTTACCCTTTATGAACTCTCTTTTAACGACTTAAAATAACAAACTTAGGTGTAATGTTTAGAGCCTTGATTGTTTGAATGTGATGATTGATGAAGTATGAGTCTTTAGATGAGTGTTACGTTGGCTAAAATAGATGAAATTGATATCCATGAGGTTTGAATGAGTTTTAGATAGAGGTGAAGGGAAGAACTCCTTTCTTGAGTTGATAGGATGATAGAGGAGATGAGGACCCTATTTGAGAGAGGGGTTTGGCTATGTAAGCAGTCTGACCTTGATAGACTGATGAACATATTGAGTCCTGGGAGGAGTATTAGCACCGAAATGGGTAAGAGTGAGTCCCACTCGCACTCATTAACTACGTGGCCAGTGTATGAGAGGATTAGACCATGAAAGTGGATGCTTTCTTTCTTCCACAGAGGACTTGATAGACTTCCTTGGGCTCCCCGATAGACTCGTCCTTTACCCCGACAAAGGTACTGGATGAATGTGGCAACAACATCTTTTGTTATATCACTGCTGGCTCACAAGTAGTAACTGTCAGTTAGAGAAACTCCCAGATTGTTTTCATGTTGATAGTACTCTGATATTAATATGATTGTATGAAGACTTGATGGATAGTGAGATGATAGAGTCTTATCCTTTACTCTCAGTTGAGGATGAGTGAGTGATGAGTGATTATATCCTATATTGTTTACTTTAGCCCATTTTACATATAGTACATTCCATGTACAAATGCCCTTTTCGCGCTGCATCATTTTATAATGTAGATTCTGTATATAGAAGACTTCAGTAGCCCAATCGTTGAGGTTCAAAGCTCCATATTTCTAACCATGGTGAGTCGTCCCCTGCCTTTGGAGGATGATTATTACATTAATTGTATTTCAGTATTTCTTCTTTTGATTGTAATAACCATGGCCTGTCATGGTACCTTCCTATATATTAGTCATAGAGGCATCATAGACAGACAATTGATGGATAGTGTCGGAATTGCTTATTTCCCGTTCCCTTTCTTTTAAGATACTGCTTTATATTATCTTATGGTAGTGATTGTGATAGCCCACTAATAGTTAATTTTTCTATTTAATCTTCTGCATATGAATGGATTGAACAAATGCGATGAGACTAGGTTGTTCGCTTGGGGACTAGTGATAGTCTTCGAGTGCCAGTCACATCCAGGGTACCCTCTTGGGGCATGACAAACTTGGTATCAGAGCCTAGATTTCAAGTGTCCTAGGGATTCTATGAAGTCGTGTCTAGTAGAGTCTTGTTTGTGGGTGTGTTGTGCACCACACTTCATAAGCAGGAGGATATAGGATATTGGAAAGCATTACCCTTCTTCTATGATCAAAATTCATGTGATAGAGTTTAATTCTTTGGAAATCCCATTTTAATTTGTGCGTTCCACGTTTGCTGAAATCTTCTATGATTTGAATTCGTTCGATAGAGTCTAACTTTGTGAAAATCCTATTTTAACTCATGCATTTTATGTTTACAGAAAATGCCACCCAAGAAAACAGCCGCACAGAGAGATGCCCCAACCCTAGTTGCTAAGAATACCCAATGAGAGGCTAAGAGAAAAGGGTGCCCTGCTAGGACTGCTGAGCTCCCTCAGGCGCCCCCTGCTCAGCCCCAGCCTGTTACCACTACTGAGGTAGAATTTAGGGGAGCTATCGCCATGCTGACTCAGTTGATGGCCTCCCGGGGAAATTACCAAGGTTCTCAAGCTCCTAATTCTAGCTCACAGGAGCCCTCAGTTGCAACCCAACCCAAAGATTTCTTGAGGATGAACCCGCGAGTGTTTATAGGGGCGAAAGTTGAGGAGGATCCACAGAAAATCATTGACGAGATGTACAAGGTTTTGAGGGCCATGCATGCCAGTGGGATTGAAGGGGTTGAACTTGTCTCCTACCAGCTGAAGAATGTCAGAAATGTTTGGTACAACTAATGGAAGAACAGCAGAGGTGAAGATGCTGAGCTCATGGATTGGGATGAGTTCGAGACTGCCTTCCTTGATCACTTCTTTCCTCAAGAGTTGAGGGAGACGAAGGTAGATGAGTTCATGAATTTGAAATAGGGAGGGATGACTATAAAGGAGTATGGCCTTAAGTTTGTTAAACTATCAAGGTATGCTCCAGAAATAGTGAAAGACATAAGGACAATAATGAGGAGGTTTGTGTCTGGCCTGGCCAAATATGTGTAGAAAGAGTGTAAGGCTACTTTATTGATTCCTGGCATGGATATCTCTAGACTTATGGTGTATGCCCAGTAGACAGAGGAGGATAAGAACAAAGATAGAGAAGAGCAGTTGAGTAGAAGGGCGAAGTCAGCGAGATATGAGCCTAGCCCGCAATAACAAAATAGGGGTGACAAGTCCTATTTGAAAAGAGATCATCACATCCTGGACCCTCTGTTCTGAGTATGACCGTGCCGCAAAATAGGTATGATCAAAATTCTTATGGACATCAGAATTTTAGGACCTCGGGCACTCAATCTCAGGCTAGTGTGACCCAAGGTACGAGGGGAAAGCCACCTTGTAGGAAGTGTGGTAAGCTTCATCTGGGTGAGTGTCGGGTTGGGAAGGGTGTGCGCTATGCCTGTAGTCAGGCTAGTCTCTTTTGTTTTGAGTGTCCAAAGAGGCAACATGGTGAGGGGAGCAGCAGAGCTTAGTCTTCCACAACACCCCCAGCACGTAACCAGCAGAGGGGTACAAGTACGGGTACAGGAGGCGGGATGAATTGCCTTTATGCTATTGGTAATTGACAGGATCAGGAGGCTGCACTAGATATTGACACGGGTATGCTGCAAGTCCTTACTTATGATTGCTATGCATTGATTGATCCACGTGCCATCTTATCTTTTGCAACCCCATATGTGGCTAGTAAGTTTGGGGTTCTTTTAGAGTGCTTACATGAACCTTTTTCTGTTTCTACTCCTACTGGTGAGTCTATCTTAGCTGAGAGGGTTTACAAGGATTGTGTAGTGTCTATTTATCATAGAGACACCTTAGCTGATTTTATAGAGCTGGAGATGGTTGATTTTGATGTAATAATGGGCATGGATTGGGTTTACGCTTCCCTGCCTTTGGAGGATGATTATTACATTAATTGTATTTCAGTATTTCTTCTTTTGATTGTAATAACCATGGCCTGTCATGGTACCTTCCTATATATTAGTTATGCTTCTATGGACTATAGAACTCAGATTGTTAAGTTCCAATTTCCTAATGAGCCTGTCTTAGAGAGGAGAGGGAGTTTTGTTGCCCCTAAGGGAAAATTCATCTCTTATCTTAGATCTAGAAAGTTGATCTCCAAAGGTTGCATTTACCACGTTGTGAGAGTTAAGTCTGATGATGTTGACAAATCTGCTACTCTTGAGTCAGTCCTAATTGTAAATGAGTTCCCTGAGGTGTTCCCTGATGATCTTCTTGGAGTCCCTCCTGATAAGGAGATTGACTTTGGGATTGATGTTCTTCCCGAGAACAAACCTATTTCTATTCCACCATATAGAATGGCCCCCGCAGAGTTGAAAGAATAAAAAGAGCAATTGAAAGACTTGTTAGAGAAAGGTTTCATAAGTCCTAGTGTCTCATCTTGGGGTGCTTCTATCCTATTCGTGCATAAGAAAGATGGTTCTTTGAGAATAAGTATGGACTACCGACAGTTGAATAAGGTTACCATAAAGAATAAGTACCCTTTTCCCAGAATAGATGATCTCTTTGACCAACTTCAGGGTCCTGCTTGCTTTTCTAAGATAGACCACAGATCGGGGTATCACCAGTTCAAGGTGAGGCAAAGTGACATCCCGAAGACAGCCTTTAGGACACGGTATGGGCATTTTGAGTTCTTTGTCATGTCCTTCAGGTTGACAAATGCACTAGCAGCTTTCACGGATCTAATGAATAGGGTATTCAGGGCATATCTTGATATGTTTCTGATTGCGTTTATCGATGACATTCTGGTCTATTCAGTGATGAGGAGGAGAATGCTAATTACCTTAGAGTGGTTTTGTAAACATTCAAAGATCATAAGTTGTACACAAAATTCTTCAAGTATGAATTTTTGCTCAAGTCAGTGGCTTTCCTAGGCCATCTTATTTCGGGAGATGGTATTCGGGTGGATACTTATAAGATTGAGGTGGTTAAGAACTGGCCAAGAGCAACTTCTCCAACAAAAATAAGAAGATTCTTGGGTTTAACAGGCTACTATGGCAGATTTGTTGAAGGCTTCTCTTCTATGTCTACCCCATTGACAAAGCTAACTCAGAAAAAGGCCAAGTTTCAGTGGTCTGAGGCATATGAAAAGAGTTTTCAGGAGTTGAAGACTAGATTGACTACAACACCAGTGTTGACACTGCCAGACAGGACAGGTAACTTCGTGATATACTATGATGCATTCAGAGTAGGATTGGGTTGTGTGCTTATATAGAGAGGGAAGGTGATAACTTATTCTTGCAGATAACTTAAGATCCATGAACAAAATTATCCGACTTATGATCTAGAGTTGGCAGTAGTGGTATTCACACTTAGTATCTAGCGTCATTATTTGTATGGAGTGTATGTGGACGTGTTCACTGACCACAAGAGTTTGCAGTACGTGTTTAGTCAGAAAGAGCTCAACTTGTGGCAGAGGAGGTGGCTGGAGTTGCTGAAGGATTATGATATGAGCATTCTCTACCACCCAGGTAAGGCTAACATTGTTGCTGATGCTCTTAGCAGGATGTCCATAGGTAGCACTGCCCATGTGGAGGAAGGGAAGAGAGGATTAGCCAAGGAGGTGCACAGATTGGCTCAATTGGGAGTGCAACTTGAGGAGAACAACTAAGGCAGGGTCAATGTTCAGAATGGTTCCGCTTTATCCTTAGTGTCAGAAGTGAAAGAAAAGCATGACCAAGACCCTATCTTGCTCCAATTGAAAGAGGCAATTCACAAGTAGAAGGTGATAGTTTTCTCCAAAGGGGGATATAGGGTATTGAGATATCAAGGGAGATTTTGTGTGCCCAAAGTTGATGGTGTTCGAGAGAGAATCATGTCTGAAGCTCATAGCATGAGATATTCCATCCATCCTAGTTCCACCAAGATGTACCATAACTTGAGGGAAGTCTATTAGTAGAGTGGGATGAAGAAAGACATTATTAAGTTTGTCTCTAAGTGCCCCAACTACCAACAGGTTAAGTTTGAACATCAGAGACCATGTGGGTTAGCTCAGAA
>DF366106.1:5351-22064 GCA_000787875.1 Solanum virginianum
GCATAGTCTGAACTTTCACATCGAAAAAGAATTACTTTGGTAAATAAATTTTTGGGGAAAATAATGGAAGCCAACACTAGTAGAATGATGATAAAATCTGTAAGTCATCTATCTATATTTTTCATATGTTGTACTCCTAAATATTAATTTAGTTGGTTCAATATTTTGTAGTCCTAATATTGTTATTAATTTTATTATACCAAAATATTGTACAATAAAAGTACTTTTAGGCTCTCTACTTTACACATTTTATAATAACGCATATATACTAATTTTTAGATTACAAGATGGAATGCAACAAGGAATTGTATAACCAGTTATTGGCGAAAATGTTGGGTGTTTATGAATAAAAAATAAGGATGAATAATATTTTTAGATGCAAATTGAAAAGTGAAAGAATAATATTTTAAAATTATTTTTAATATATTAATCTTGTTCCTCCATCCAATAATAAAAAAATTTTAAGCCAGTTGTCCCAAGTAAAAAAGGGCAGCAGTCCATGTCAGTTACCAGAAATATTTGTGCAGTAATCTGTCATTTGCCAAAATCAATTTATAAACTTCGTCCTCAATCTTCATCCGCTTCATTCTATTCAGCTAACAGCTTGCTTCTTAAAAATGCTAACCAAAACTTAACAACAATGGTAGCTGACCTCGTGTTGGAATGCAACAAGGAATTGCACAACCAGTTCTTGGTGAAAATGTTGGAATGCAACAAAGAATTGCACAACCAGTTACTGGTAAAAATGTTGGAATGCAACAAGAAATTGTACAACCAGCTCCAGCTCAAAATGTTCTGATGGAACAAGGTATTCAATAACAATAACTAGGAATCAGACAACCGACTCCAGATGTCATTTAAAAAATTATTCCACCAATTCTGAACATTGATGTCCTCAGTTGGGTAGTACGTAATAATTGGAAGCCATTTGGTGAAACCTTTGATTATCTTTCACCTAATTCAATTTTTTGGTTCAGTAGAACACAAAGAGAGTATATGATTACTAGTTGTAGGATCCAAATTACTAAGAGTGAAATATTCTCTATTTTGCTGGAAAGTCCTCCATATTCTTTTATTCATTCCATGCACTGGAGGAATAGATCTACTCCCGTCATTTTGATTTGCCCTGGTCAAGTTCATCCTACCACACAATGTCTCCTATTTTTATGGGGTCCAACCCCTTTTTCTTTTTTAACAATTCAACAAAAGTTGGCTACTATTCAAATGTTAGATAGCTAACTTTGTTGATTTGTCTGTCCATTGATGTCAGCGATGATATCAATGGAAGCAGATTTCTTCTATAAAAGAAGCTGTTGAGCTCCTCCATTTGACATATCAAAACATAGAGAACAAAGGAGTCACAGAGAGAATAAAATATATTGAGTATTTTATTTGTGTGGTATATCATAGTCTATTTAATAAAAATAGTTTGTGAAGAAAAATAAAATGTGAGTGATATTTTAGTAAGGTAAAAAATCAAAAGAGAGTATTTCTTTTGTGATCGTAAAAGTCTTTGGGAGTATTGTACTCGTGCCTACAACGGTCAAAAGTTCTTTACTATAGTAATATCAATTGTTCATCTTGGCCCGTGATTTTTCTCTTATTTAGAAGGGTTTTCACGTAAAATTCTTGGTGTTATTATTTTTTTATTTTTATTTATATTATTGTGCAATATTTATTTTGTGTTAGTCCATATTTTTTCCCAATAAACTGATATCAGAGCCGAGGTTCTGTCTGAGTATGCTCTGTGATTGTAGCATAGTCTGAAATTTCACATCAGAAAAAAATTACTTTGGTAAATAATTTTTTGAGAAAAATAATGGAAGTCAACACTAGTAGAATGGTGATAAAATCCAGCTATTTTAAGTCATCGATCTATATTTTCCATATATTATACTCATAAATATTAATTTAGGTGGTTCAATATTTTGTTGTCCTAATATTGTTATTAATTTTATTATACTAAAATATTGTACAATAAAAGTACTTTTAGGCTCTCTACTTTACACATTATATAATTGCATATATATACTAATTTTTAGATTACAAGATGGGAGGAGAGGTGTTTATGAATAAAAAATAAGGATGAATAATATTTTTAGAATAAAATTAAAAAGTGAAAGAATAATATTTTAAAATTATTTTTAATATATCAATCTTGGTCCTCAATTCAATAATAAATTTTTTTAAGTCAGTTGTCCCAAGTAAAAAAGGCAGCTGTCCATGGCAGTTACCAGAAATATTTCTATAGTAATCTGTCATTTGCCAAAATCAATTTATACACTTCGTCATCAGTCCTCATCCGCTTCATTCTATTCAGCTAACAACTCGTGTCTTAAAAATGGCTAACCAAAACTTAACAACAATGGTAGCTGACCTCTATAACCTCGTTGGAGGAGAAGTCGGTTACAATAATTATTGTCGTACAATGGAAATGGTGGAGGCCAATAAAGCAAAATGTATTCAAGCTATCTTTATTTTTTTCAGATTTGTTTTCAACTTACTCATTTGTTTTTCTCATTTCATGGCAGTAACATTGGAAGTTCTTGGAAATGCTGCTGGTGAAAATGTTGGAATGCAACAAGGAATTGCACAACCAATTCTTGGTGAAAATGTTGGACTGCAACAAGGAATTGTACAATCAGTTACTGGTGAAAATGTTGAAATGCAACAAAGAATTGTACAATCAGCTCCAGCTCAAAATATTCTGATAGAACAAGGTATTAAACAACAATAATCAGGAATCGGAGAATCGACTCCAGATGCCATTCAAAATATTATTCCACCAGTTCCAAACATTGATGTCCTTAGTTGGGCAATGCGTAATGATTAGAAGCCATTTGGTGAAACCTTTGATTATCATTCACCTAATCCAAATTTTTGGTTCAGTATAAACTAAGAGAGTATATGATTACTAGTTGTAGGATACAAATCACTAAGTGTGAAATATCCTCCTTTGTGCGAGAAAGTCCTCCATATTCTTTTATTCATTCCATGCACTGGAGGGATAGATCTATTCCCGTCATTTTGGTTTACCCCAGTCAAGTTCATCCTACCTCACCATGTTTCCTATTTTTGTGGGGTTCATCCCTTTTTTTCTTTTTCAACAATTCAACAAAGTTGACTACCATTCAAATGTTAGGTAGCCAACTTTGTTGATTTGTCTGCCCATTGATGTCAGCAATGACGTCAATGAAAGCAGATTTCTTCTATAAAAGAAGCTGTTGAGCTCCTCCATTTGGCACACCAAAACATCGAGAAAAAAGAATCACCGAGAGAATAAAATACATTGATTATTTTATCTGTGTGGTAGATTATAGACTATTTAATAAAAATAGTTTGTGAGAAAAATAGAATGTGAGCGATATTTTAGTAAGATGAAAAATAAAAAAGAGAATATTTCTTTTGTGTATGTAAAAGTCTTTGGGAATATTGTACTCGTGCCAAAATGGTGAAAATTTTTTTACTATAGTAATATCAGTTGATCATCTTGGCCTGTGATTTTTCCCTTATTTAGAAGGGTTTTCACATAAAATTTTTGGTGTCGTTATTTTTTCGTTTTTATTTATATTATTGTGTCATATTTATTTTGTGTTAGTTTATATTTTTTCCCTACAAACTGATATCAGAACCGAGGTTCTGTCTAAGTATGCTCTGTGATTGTAGCATAGTCTAAACTTTCACATCAGAAAAAAATTACTTTGGTAAATAATTTTTTGGGAAAAATAATTTAAGCCAACACTTGTAGAATGGTGATAAAATCCAGCTATTTTAAGTCATTCGATCTATATTTTTCATATATTATACTCATAAATATTAATTTAGGTGGTTCATTATTTTGTAGTCCTAATATTGTTATTAATTTTATTATACCAAAATATTGTACAATAAAAGTACTTTTAGGCTCTCTACTTTACACATTTTATAATTGCACATATATACTAATTTTTAGATTACAAGATGGAAGGAGATGTGTTTATGAATAAAAAATAAGGATGAATAATATTTTTAGAAGCAAATCGAAAAGTGAAAGAATAATATTTTAAAATTATTTTTAATATATTAATCTTAATCCTCCAATCAATTTTAATAAATTTTTTAGCCAGCTGTCCCAAGTAAAAAAGGGCAGCTTTCCATAGCAGTTACCAATAATTTTTGTGCAATAATTTATGATTTGTCAAAATCAAATTATAAACTTCGTCCTCAATCTTCATCCGCTTTATTCTATTCAGGCAATAGCTTGTTTCTTAACAACAATAGTAGCTGACCTCTATAATCTCGTTGGAGGAGAAGTCGGTTATAATAATTATTGTCGTGCAATGGGAATGCTGGAGCCCATTAAAGCAAAATGTATTCAAGCTATATTTTTTTCAGGTTTGTTTTCAAATTACTCATTCGTTTTTCTCATTTTATGACAGTAACATTGGAAGTTCTTGGAAATGCTGCTGATGAAAATGTTGGAATGCAACAAGGAATTGTATAACCAGTTATTGGCGAAAATGTTGGAATGCAACAAGGAATTGTACAACCAGTTACTGGTGAAAATGTTGAAATGCAACAAGGAATTGTACAACCAGCTACAGCTCAAAATATTCTAATGGAACAAGGTATTCAACAACAACAACCAGGAATCAGACAATCGGCTCCAAATGTCATTCAAAATATTATTCCACCAGTTCCAAACATTGATATCCTTAGTTGGGCAGTGCGTAATGATTAGAAGCCATTTGGTGAAACCTTTAATTATCTTTTACCTAATCCAAATTTTTTGTTTAGTAGAACACTAACAGAGTATATGATTACTAGTTGTACGATCCAAATCACTGAGAGTGAAATATCCTCCTTTGTGCGAGAAGGTACTCCATATTCTTTTGTTCATTGCATGCACTGGAGGGATAAATCTATTTTCATCATTTTGGTTTGCCCCGGTCAAGTTCATCCTACCACACCAGGTCTCCTATTTTTGTGGAGTTCATCCCCTTTCTTCCTTTTTCAACAATACTAATTTTTAGATTACAAGATGAAAGGAGAGGTGTTTATTAATAAAAAATAAGGATGAATAATATTTTTAGACGCAAATTGAAAGGTGAGAATAATATTTTTAAATTATTTTTAATATATTAATCATAGTCCTCCATCCAATAATTAAAAAAAATTTAAGTCAGTTGTCCCAAGTGAAAAAGGCCAGTTGTCCATGGCAGTTACCAAAAATATTTGTGCAGTAATCTGTCATTTGTCAAAACTAATTTATAAACTTCGTCATCAATCCTCATCCGCTTCATTCTATTCAGCTAACAACCTGTTTCTTAAAAATGGCTAACCAAAACTTAAGAACAATGGTAGCTGACCTCTATAACCATGTTGGAGGAGAAGTCGGTTACAATAATTATTGTCGTGCAATGGGAATGCTGGAGGCCATCAAAGCAAAACACATTCAAGCTATATTTATTTTTTTTTCAAATTTATGTTCAACTTACTCATTTGTTTTTCTCATTTTGTGGCAGTAACATTGGAAGTTCTTGGAAATGCTGCTGGTGAAAATGTTGGAATGCAAGAAGGAATTGCACAACCAGTTCTTAGCGAAAATATTGGAATGCAACAAGGAATTGCACAAACAGTTACTGGTGAAAATGTTGGAATGCAACAAGGAATTGTACAACCAGCTCCAGCTCAAAATATTCTGATAGAACAAGGTATTCAACAACAACAACCAGGAATCGAACAACCGACTTCAGATGTCATTCAAAATATTATTCCACCAGTTTCAAGCATTGATGTCCTCAGTTGGGCAGTGCGTAATGATTGGAAGCCATTTTGTGAAATCTTTGATTATCTTTCACCTAATCCAACTTTTTGGTTCAGTAGAACACTAAGAGAGTATATGATTACTAATTGTAGGATCTAAATCACTAAGAGTGAAATATCCTCCTTTGTGAGGAAAAGTCCTCCAAATTCTTTTGTTCATTCCATGCACTGGAGGGACAAATCTATTCCCGTCATTTTGGTTTGCCTCGATCAAGTTCATCCTACCATACCATGTCTCCTATTTTTGTGGGGTCCATCCCCTTTTTTCCTTTTTCAATAATTCAACAAAAGTGGACTACTATTCAAATGTTAGGTAGCCAATTTTGTTGATTTGTCTGTCCATTGATGTCAGCGATGACGTTAATAAAAACAGATTTCTTCTATAAAAAGAGTTGTCGAGCTCTTCCATTTGACACATCAAAACAGAGAGAAAAAAAGAATCACAGAGAGAGAATAAGATACATTGAGTATTTTATTTGTGTGGTATACCATAGGCTATTTAATAAAAATATTTTGTGAAAAAAATAGAATGTGAGCGATATTTTAGTAAGGTAAAAAATCAAAAGAGAGTATTTCTTTTGTGTGTGTAGAAGTGTTTGAGTGTATTATACTCGTGCCTATACAGTGTAAAATTTCTTACTATAGTAATATCAAATGCTCCTCTTAGCCAGTCTTTGGGAATATTGTACTTGTGCTTATACGATGAAAATTTTTTTACTATAGTAATATTAGTTGATCATCTTGGCTTGTGGTTTTTTCCTTATTTAGAAGGGTTTTCACATAAAATTCTTGGTGTCGTTATTTTTCTATTTTTATTCATATTATTGTGTCATATTTATTTTGTGTTAGTCCATATTTTTTTTCAACAAACTGGTATCAGAGCTGAGGTTCTGTCTAAGTATGCTCTGTGATTGTAGCATAGTCTTAACTTTCACTTCAGAAAAAAATTACTTTGGTAAATAATTTTTTGAGGTAAATAATGTAAGTCAATACTAGTAGAATGGTGATAAAATCCAGCTATTTTAAGTCATCGATCTATATTTTCATATATTGTACTCGTAAATATTAATTTTGGTGGTTCAATATTTTGTAGTCCTAATATTGTTATTAATTTTATTATACCAAAATATTGTACAATAAAAGTACTTTTAGTCTCTCTACTTTACACATTTTATAATAACGCATATATACTAATTTTTAGATTACAAGATGGAAGGAGACATGTTTATGAATAAAATATAAGGATGAATAATATTTTTAGACGAAAATTGAAAAGTGAAAGAATAATATTTTAAAATTATTTTTAATATATTAATCTTGGTCCTCCAATCAATAATTAAAAAAAATTTAAGCTAGTTGTCCCAAGTAAAAAAGAACAGTTGTCCATGGCAGTTACCAGAAATATTTGTGCAGTAATCTTTCATTTGCCAAAATTGATTTATAAATTTCGTCCTCAATCCTCATCCGCTTCATTCTATTCAGCTAACAACTTGTTTCTTAAAAAGGGCTAACCAAAACTTAACAACAATGGTAGCTGACCTCTATAACCTCTTTGGAGGAGAAGTAGGTTACAATAATTATTGTCATGCAATGGGAATACTGGAGGACATTAAAGCAAAATATATTCAAGATATATTTATTTTTTTTCAAATTTGTTTTCAACTTACTCATTTGTTTTTCTCATTTTGGAGTAAGTTTTTCTCATTTTGTGGCAGTAACATTGGAAGTTCTTGAAAATGCTATTGGTGAAAATGTTGGAATGCAACAAGAAATTGCATAACTAGTTCTTGGCGAAAATGTTGGAATGCAACAAGGAATTGTACAACCAATTACTGGTGAAAATGTTGGAATGCAACAAGGAATTATACAATCAGCTCCAGCTCAAAATGTTCTGATCGAACAAGGTATTCAACAACAACAACCAGGAATCGGACAACCGGCTCCAAATGTCATTCAAAAAATTATTTCACCAGTTCCAAACATTGATGTCCTCAGTTTGGCAGTGCGTAATGATTAGAAGTCATTTGGTGAAACCTTTGATTATCTTTCATCTAATCCAAATTTTTTGTTCACTAGAACACTAAGAGAGTATATGATTACTAGTAGTAGGATCCAAATCACTAAGAGTGAAATATCCTCCTTTATGTGGAAAAGTCCTCCATATTCTTTTGTTCATTCCATGCACTGGAGGGATATATCTATTTTCGTCATTTTTGTTTGCCCCAGTCAAGTTCATCCTACCACACCATGTCTCCTATTTTTGTGGAGTTCATCCCTTTTTTCCTTTTTCAACAATTCAACAAAAGTTGACTACTATTCAAATGTTAGGTAGCCAACTTTGTTGATTTGTCTGCCCATTGATGTCAGCGATGACGTTAATGGAAGCAGATTTATTCTTGTTAGGTAGCCAACTTTGTTGATTTGTCTGCCCATTGATGTCAGCGATGACGTTAATGGAAGCATATTTCTTCTATAAAAGGAGCTGTTGAGCTCCTCCATTTGATATACCAAAACACAGAGAAAAAAAAATGAGTCACAGAGAGAGAATAAAATACATTGAGTATTTTATCTGTGTGGTAGACCATGGGCTATTTAATAAAAATAATTTGTGAAGAAAAATAGAATGTGAATGATATTTTAGTAAGGTGAACAATCAAAAGAGAGTATTTCTTTTGTGATCATAAAAGTCTTTGGGAGTATTGTACTCGTGCCTACAACGATCAAAAGTTCTTTACTATAGTAATATCAATTGCTCCTCTTGGCCCGTGGTTTTTTCCTTATTTAGAAGGGTTTCTATGTAAAATTCTTGGTGTCATTATTTTTTTATTTATATTTATATTATTGTGTCATATTTATTTTGTGTTAGTCCATATTTTTTCCAACAAATTGATATCAGAGCGGAGGTTCTGTCTGAGTATGCTCTATAATTGTAGCATAGTATGTCAGCGATGACGTTAATAAAAACAGATTTCTTCTATAAAAAGAGTTGTCGAGCTCTTCCATTTGACACATCAAAACAGAGAGAAAAAAAGAATCACAGAGAGAGAATAAGATACATTGAGTATTTTATTTGTGTGGTATACCATAGGCTATTTAATAAAAATATGGAAGATCTACTTTATGTTAAGAATTTTTATCAACCAATCTTTACCACTAAAAAGCCTGAAAATAAAACAGATGAAGAGTGAAATCTGTTGCATAGACAGGTCTGTGGATTTATTAGACAATAATTCTTGGGAAACATTTATAATGTCATTATCAAATTCTGCTTCGGATGGTATGATCTCTATGGATTTTGCCAAGAGCAGTGTATTGAACGAAGAGATGATAAGAAAATCTCAAGGTTCTTCTTCGTCAGATGTCCTAGTGACAGGTTCTAAGGGGAGAAACAAAAATCGTGGTTCTCTGAATAGAGAACACAGTAGAAGCAAATCTAGAGCCAAACTTAAAAATATTGAGTGTTATCATTGTGGTATGAAAGGGCACGCAAAAAAGTTCTGTCAAAAATTGAAAAAGGAGAACAGAGAAAAAGAAGAAAATAAAGAAGAAGGCAATGAAAATTGCCTTACTACCATTACCTCCGAAGATCTGCTCACCGTTCTTGATGTTGATCTGATAAATATTTCTTGTGACGAGTCAAGCTGGTTTGTGGACACTGGTGCTGCATCTCATGTGACATTCAGGAAAGATTTTTTCTCTGTCTATACTCCAGGTGACTTTGGAACCTTGAGTATGGTAATGCGACTGTGTCTAAAGTGGTTGGTATTAGTACAATCTGTTTAGAAATTAAACTAGTTCTGAACAATGTGAAGTATGCACCTGATCTTCGTCTGCATCTCATTTATGTTGGGGTATTAGATGATGAAGGATATGTCAATACCAACAGTGGAGGAAAATAAAAACTCATTAAGGGTTCCTTGGTTGTGGCTCGTGGCGAAAAATATTGTGGTCTATACTGGACTACGTTCTTGAAAAAAAGACAGAATTGCTTGAATTGGTGCACTCTGATTTATGTGGTCCAATAAAGACAAAGACTTTGGGTGGTGAACTCTATTTTGTCACTTTTAATGATGATTGCTTGAGAAAATTTTGGGCCTACATCTTGAAGACTAAAGACCAAGTGCTAGGTGTCTTTAAGTAGTTTCAAGCTTCAGTTGAGAGAGAAACTGAAAAGAAACTGAAATGTATTCGTACTGATAATGGTGGTGAATATAGTGGACCGTTTGACAAATATTGCAAGCATCAAGGTAAAAAGAAACTGAAATGTATTCGTACTAATAATAATGGTGAATATTGTGGACTTTTGATGAATATTGCAAGCATCAAGGTATTAGACACCAGAAGACTCCTCTTAAGACTCCTCAGCTTAATGGTTTGGCAGAGAGGATGAACAGGACCTTGATGGAGAAAGTTAGATGTTTGCTTTCTAAAGCAAAATTGCCAAACTCCTTTTGGGGAGAGGCATTATTGATCGCTGCACATGCGACTAATCTATCTCCTATTGTGGCTTTGCAAGGTGATGTTCCAAACAAAGTTTGGTATGGAAAGGATGTTTTCTATGACCATTTGAGGGTGTTCAGTTGCAACGCATTTGTACATGTGCCAAAAAATTAGAGGTCAAAGTTAGATACCAAGACAAGACAGTGCATCTTTGTTAGATATGGCCTTGATGAATTTGGTTACAGGCTATATGATCCAATTGAAAAGAAGCTTGTGAGAAGCTGCGATATCGTCTTCATGGAGAATCAAACAATTGAAGACATTGAGAAAGCGGAGAAGCTGGAATCCTCTAGTTCTGATGGTGTAGTGGAGAAGCTAGAATCCTCCAGTTCTGATGGTGTGGCTCATTTTGATGAAGTGCCTCATGAAAGTGTGTATGATGTTGGCAGGCTCGATGATCGTAACAATGCCCAGGATCATGTTTAAGATCAACATGTTGATGTTGATAATAATAATAATAGTGTTATTAATGATCCTCCAGCTCATCAAGTTGTGGATAAATCAAATATTCCTCTCAGGAGGTCCACAAGACAACATGTTCCCTTGTCTTGTTATTCACCAAATGAGTATATGCTACTCACTGATGGGGGAGAACTTGAATGTTATAAGGAGGCTATGGAAGATGAACACAAGGGTCAATGGATAGAGGCCATGCAAGATGAGATGAAATCCTTGCATGAGAACTATACTTATGGGTTGGTAAAATTGCTTAAGGGAATGAAAGCTTTGAAGAATAAGTGGGTGTTCAAAGTTAAAATTGAAGAACACACCCAGAAGCCCAGATACAAAGCTAGATTGGTTATTAAGGGATTCGGTCAAAGAAAGGGTATTGACTTTGACGAAATATTTTCACCTGTCGTGAAAATGTCCTCCATTCGTACCCGAGGGCTTCAAAGTAAAAGATAAAGAAAATTTTGTGTGCAAACTCAAAAAGAGTCTATATGGCCTAAAGCAAGCACCTAGATAGTGGTATAAAAAGGTTGAATTTGTTATGGGGGAGCAAAGCTACAAGAAGACTTCCTCAGACGATTGTGTGTTTGTACAAAAATTTTTTGATAATGATTTTATCATCTTATTGCTATATATGGATGATATGTTGATTATGGGCAAGGATAGTTCCAAAATTGATGAGCTGAAGAATAAGTTGTGTATGTCTTTTTCTATGAAAGATATTGACTTTGACAAAATATTTTCACCTGTCGTGATAATATCCTCCATTCGTACAATTCTTGGTCTGGCTGCTAGTCTAAATTTGGAGATTGAGCAGATGGATGTGAAAATAGTTTTTCTTCATAGTGACCTAGAAGAGAAAATTTATATGGAACAACCCGAGGGCTTCAAACTAAAAGGTAAAGAAATTTTTGTGTGCAAACTTAAAAAGAGTCTATATGGCCTAAAGCAAGCTCCTAGATAGTGGTATAAAAAGGTTGAATTTGTTATGGGGGAGCAAAGCTACAAGAAGACTTCCTCAGACGATTGTGTGTTTGTACAAAAATTTTTTGATAATGATTTTATCATCTTATTGCTATATATGGATGATATGTTGATTATGGGCAAGGATAGTTCCAAAATTGATGAGCTGAAGAATAAGTTGTGTATGTCTTTTTCTATGAAAGACTTAGGTCATACCAAATAAATTTTGGGCATGAGGATCACTCATCTCAGAGATGAAAAGAAGATTTATTTGTCATAAAAGAATTACATTGAACGTGTGTTGGAGAGCTTCAAAATGAAGAATGTTAAGCCTGTTAGCACACCTCTTGCTAGTCATATGAAGTTGAGTAAGAAGATGTGCCCAACAACAAAGGAGGAAAAAGAGAATATGGCCAAAATTCTATATTCCTCTATCATTGGAAGTCTAATGTATGCAATGGTATTCACTAGACCTGATATTGCACATGCAGTTGGTGTTGTAAGTAGAACTCTGTTATTGGATTTCTAATGTATGCAATGGTATGCACTAGACCTGATATTGCTCATGCAGTTGGTGTTGTAAGCAGATTTCTTGATAATCCAGGAAAAGAGCATTGGGAAGCTAAAGATCTCTACAAATGAGAATCCTACAGATATGCTAACCAAGGTTGTGACAAGAGATAAGTTTGAATTGTGCAAAGAACATGAGGTCTCTCTGAAAAGATGGACATACCGTCTTTCGATGAATGGGTCTGGAGGGGGAGATTTGTGGGGTCCAGCCCCTTTTCCTTTTTCAACAATTCAACAAAAGTTGGCTACTATTCAAATGTTAGGTAGCCAACGTTGTTGATTTGTCTGCCTATTGATGTCAGCGATGACGTCAATGGAAGCAGATTTCTTCTATAAAAGGAGTTGTTGAGCTCCTCCATTTGGCACACCAAAACACAAAGAAAAAAAAGAAGTCACAGAGAGAGAATAAAATACATTGAGTATTTTATCCATGAAGTATATCATAGGTTATTTAGTAAAAATAGTTTGTGAAGAAAAATAGAGTGTGAGTGATATTTTAGTAAGGTGAAATATCAAAAGAGAATATCTTTTTTTGTAGAAGTCTTTGGGAGTATTGTACTTGTGGTTACATGGTAAAAATTTCTTTACTATAATAATATCAGTTGCTCCTCTTGGCCCGTAGTTTTTCCCTTATTTAGAAGGGTTCCCACGTAAATTTCTTGGTGTCATTATTTTCCCATTTTTATTCATATTATTGTGTCATATTTATTTTGTGTTAGTCCATATTTTTTTCCAATAATTTTCTCATGCTGAGCCTAAGTATCTTTTCTTGTATTGGATGGGTCTAAGCAAATACTTTCAAGAGTACCGCAGAAGTATTAGTGTCTCGTACATGTGGCAAAGATCTCGAACCGATGAAAGATTTTTACTTGTTGTCAGAGTCGCCCGAGGTACGCAATTTTTAACCTTTTTTTTCCTGATCCCGAGTTGTGTTGTTTAGTATTCATTTTAATGGCAAAACTAGATTTACTTGAATTATTGTTGTTTTGTTTAATGTTCATAATAGAGCAGAAAAGTTATACCTTTTAAACACTTGGGACCAGTTTTATCTACTGTGATGGGTTTATTGCTGTTTTGTTAAATGTTCATAACAGAGCATAAAAGGTTTACCTTTTAATCTCTTGAGATTAGTTTTTTCTACTATATATGATGGAATTCTTGTTACTTTTGCACAGATTCTCAGCTGCTTCAATCATCAGGAGGCGGAGGACAACAAACTGGAGACATGACGACAGTTGGGCATTCAAATGCCATAGGTGGGGCATCAGGATCAGCTGAGACACAAGAAATAGGTGAGACATCTGCAGTTGGGGCGTCACGAGCTAGGCATGGGACATCTCCACATTTGATATGCGGGAATCAACTCTCGTCTTCAAGAGTCTTGAGATCCATGACTCGTGGTTAAACTTAACATCATGCAGTCTTAGAAAGTAATCGTCGTTGTCTTTGTTGCCTCTATATTAAACTTTGCAAACTTTGTTGTGACTACACTTGTTAAGTGAGTTGACATTTGAGGGCTGACTCAACTTATTAGATTCCGTGGTACATTTGTAGTTGGTTTTCAAAAATATTTTGTGGCATTAATTTGTCATTCATATTTCTTGTCATTTCTTTTCTCTTTTGGCGTTTTTATTATTTATAATGCAAAGTTAGTTAGATCATAGATTCCAGTGCAGTACGTCCCATATTGAAGAAAAATAGATAATCACTATTATCAATCCTGGGTTACATAGCACGTACATAGTATCATCAACAACCCCTCATGCAGCTAGTTTTTCTCTATTTAGCAACCTTTCATTTAAGTACAAGTATAATATGAATCTTCATTTAAGTGGTGATGCATTATTACTGTCACGGACATGGTCGCAATTCTAACGAACCGTGCGGCCTAGCAAACTTTCTTCTCTTAAATTGCTAGTCAGTCTGACTCTAATGCTTAGCGTGACTTTGAAAGATTAAGCAAAAGACTCTAAGACTTCTCTTAAGTTGCTAGTCAGTCTGACTCTAATGCTTAGAAAGACTCTAAGGAACTCGAATATCTGGAGGAACAAAGAAAGAACTTGTATTAGAGAACTCTTGAAAGCTTTTACAATGCTTGCTTGCTTACATATTTTCTAGATGCCTTACAAGACAAATGACCCCCTCTATTTATACTTACAACCAGGGGCCTAAGTGCAAATAATAATTAAATCATAAGTCCCTCATATTTACACACTTAGTCTCTATTCTAGAATACTCCACATTATTCTAGGGAAGACTAAGTCTTACAAGACAAATCTATAATGTTTTAGGCTATTCTAAAACCTTCTGGCTTACTCTACCAAGATCTATACATTCTAGAGTATTCCAGAGTGCTCCAAGCTTGCCATGGACGATTTTAAGGCATTTTTGGGGTGAAATTTGGACTGCTCATCACATTACACACGAACCTCCACTACAACATTTTAGGTGGGTAGTCACTCCTAAAAAGTGTGGCCCAAAATATGAGAAAGTATGGTCTTTGATCAAAAGCCACACATTTGCACTTTAGGCAACACTTTTTTGGCTGGCATAACCTTTGCCCTAAAGCCACACTTTCCAATCACACTTTTAAAGTGTGGCCTAAGTGCAACAAGGGCCATGATACACAATATGACAACACTTTTTATGGCCTTAAACTACACTTTTCAAGCGTCATCATTTCTCCTTTAGGCTACACTTGATCGAAAACCATAGCCATTGATACCTCCTCAAGCAACATTTGTTAAGTGTAGCCACAATTTTATTTATTAAAATTTTGCCAAAATAGACACAAAATATTCAACTGACACATGTGGAAGGAAAAGTTGTAATAACCTCTAGTTATTGGCGGAGATCAGACTCGCTGACACATGACAAAGGCAGAGTGATGTTCCCAAAACCTGCAAAACAAACGAATAACTATGTATTATATTTTAATGAACAGAACATGAATAGGCAGCAGTTAAGTGCTGTTATCTGGAAAACAGGACTAAAATGTTATGACTTTGATGGATGACAAAATGAAAAATGAGAGTAAAATATCAAGCATGAGAAGCAGATCGATAGAATGAAATAATACTCACTAACCAACCAAAAAAACTGCGAAGGAAACTTATAGTCCTGAAGGCAGATTCAGAATTTTAAAAAACTTGGGCATCAGTAACTTTCAGGGGTATGTGCAACCTTAACACACAAAGTTAAGCGGCCTAATACACACAGTTAAGCACGACCTTGGAAAATACTAAAATAAAAAGAACCTTCATGTAACTAAACAAATTGTTTGTCCACTTATCTCTATTACCTGTACGTTGTTTAAACAGTTTCAATTCCTTAGGAATTGTCCATTTTCTTTCACTGATCAAGATACATATTTTACATCCAGAACAAGAGACAATACTGTCAAACCAATGCGTGATGCAACGGAGAAAGACAGAGCAACACATTTTAACAATGTCCGCTCCTCCAATTTTTCTCGTATAGCTTAAGAACGGAAGTATCAAGATGACAATCACAAAAATGTCAGGTTAAACTCATCCAAAAACAATTATACATTCTAACAAGGTTGGCACTGGTGTTCAGTTTTAAGGAAGCATACAGTAAGGTAATAATACCTTCCAAACGTGAAAATAGGTGTGACTGGATATATCTCCCATTAATTTTTCTTTAACCAGCTGAGATATCAGATTTAGCAATTTCTTCAGCCAATCTAGCCAAAACCTGCACGTCAAACGAAATACTAAGCTATCTTTACACTCAATAAGCTAATTATCACCAGTTTAACTTCTTTTCTGGTTCCCATAAGTTTCATATTAAAAGTATAGACAATTTCATTTAGCAAAAATCCCCTTAGTTAAATACGACGCAAATCATCACATCACAAGGAACCATAGGTTTGTTATTGTTAGAATCGGAATAGGAATATATAATCCTACTTAGAATAGGAATAGAATTAGAAATAGTAATAATATCTAGTATCCTACTTGGTAAAGGATTGTATTGTAGTATCAATAAATAGTTACTACAAAATTCAACAATATTTTTCTCATATATTTCTCACAGTTATAACCTGAATGCAAATCCACTATATACTTATAACTAAAACTGAAGCAATAAAATTACAATAACACCACACATAAAAGAAGCAAACCTGAATCTCACGTTCAGTAACTGAAATTCACTTTTGAAATTAATCAGCGCATCCTTCCTAGCTTGCAACTACAGTGAACGACATATTTAATTGTCATCACCAAAAAAAAAAAAAAGAGGTTCCATGCAAAGCACTTTTTCCCATCATTTTCTATAGCCAGTAAACCTTTAATTTACCCAACTATCTGTGAGTTTAGTTCACCATTTACAGCTTGCTACAATGAATTACAAAACCTTACATGAAGAAGTTACATTTAGTTCAGATTAAAAGTACAAATT
>DF366105.1:0-22743 GCA_000787875.1 Solanum virginianum
AAGAACAAAACTTTACATACCTCCCTTCCTTGTCAAGTTGGTTCCAACTCAGAATGAATCCAAATTAACCTTTCGGTTGCACCAGATCTACAAGTAGCATAATATACCCGTTAATGATACTAGACTTTCCTCCAAAGATTTACAAAAATTTCGCCAGCACCTCCCCTGAAAAAGGGCCATCCCGGGGGTTTCATGTTGACCCCAAACAACCAACAACAACAACAACACAACAAGGGATCACAATCCACTACAACAAGTCACAAAACTTTTCTAAATTCCTCATCCAACTTGACAATAAAGCAAACTGAAACCAAGGCAGCAACCATGAATTTTTTACACCCTCAATAAGCTCAAATACTCCTACAAGGCTCAAGAATTCGATAGAATCATTAAAATGCCAAATGGAAACTTAAAACGCTAAAACGCGAAATTTTCTCATTCTTTCAATCTTTTTGAAAACTGGCAGCTGCTCAACAATATATAAAATCCACATAATAAACTACTTCAAAACACTCCAAGAATCACAACACTCCAAAGTTCTACGAGAACCCACAATATCAAAACGCTACAATTTCACCCATCTAAGTCTCCATTTTCGAGCCTCACACCAAAGGAGCATACACACAAGTTCTAGTACTCTTTCCATTCTCAAATTAGTCCACAAGAAACATATTTTACACCCACAATAAAGCCTCACACCAAAGAAGTATACACATATGTTCTAGTACTCTTTCAATTCTCAAATGTGTTCACAAGAAACATATTTTACACCCATAATACATAAAGACATCAAATTGAACAAGTTTGAACTCATACAAGCTTATTTCCCTAAATTTGAAATTCACATTACAAGCTTCAATTTCAACTAAACAATTGAATTTTCTTAGTTATTCATTCATAATATCACCATCCAAGACAATAGAATCCATTAATTTAACTCAAGAGAAGAAGAATTTCAACTTACCTCAAAACCCTGGGATCCCATATACCAAGCTTTTAGCCTTAGAATGGAAGAAAGAAGAAAAACACAAAACATTTTGTGGTGAACAGTGCCAAACCCGAGAGCAGTTTTACTGTTCACAGCAGCCCTCAAATTTTCTAAGTATAGGAAATGTCTTGTTCTTCCTTGAACCTATATAGGTATATATAATACCCTTGTCCCTTCTTGTGACTTAATTTCATGAAATAGCTTAATAACACAAGGTGAAGGCCACTACAATGAAATAAACTCTTGGTCAACAAGACTTGCACCAATCACGCTGAAAATGACACTAGTGACCTCAAATGTTATCCATGGTACCAAAACACGATTGTACGAGTTCTAATACCTGGTTCACTATAACTAGACTCCAACACACCTTTTAACCCTTTCTGAAACTCTTGAAAGTGATTGTCTGCCACCACATTATGTGTACTTGCCCCTGAACTATATCCAGAAGTAAGTCCCTTCTTTTTGAACTTGTAATCTATAGGATAGCCTGTCAAGTCAGCACAATTAGCTGTGAGTGCAGTTGCATTCCCTCTATTCTTTAGGAGACTTAAAATTTGGTTGTACGACTCTTTGGGAAAGGGATAGAAACCCACTTCAGCCTGTTTATTCCCAAATCCAACACTATGCTTCAGCCTTGGCCTAGACTCTTCAGTCATCATATTACATGCATTGGCCTTGACATCAGACTGACCAGGATATGGAACAAAATTATCGAAAACCATATTTTTAGCACTAACAGTAAGATATCCTACCAACTTATAGCATACCTCTTTTGTGTGTCCTTTCGTCTTGCAAAACTCACACCACATTGTAGTTTTTCTTAAATTTTGAAGGTCCTCCTCTAGCATAAAAGGACATACTAGGATTATTATTCTCACTTACTGCAGGACTTGCTCCTCCGGGCAGTCGGGGTCTTTCTCGGAAGCATCTCTAAAGACAACACATTTGGTCAGAAAGAGGCCACCCTAATACACAGCTCTACCATACAATCTAAGCTTAGAAAGAAGAATAACATCCTAAATGTCCTGTAGCCTCATGTTTATAGATGTGGTGCACAACACATCGATAAACAAGACTCTACTAGACACAGTCTGTGGACACTCCAAGAATGAACTGCTGTGATATCACTTCTGTCACGACCCAACCCCGTGGGTCGTAATTAGTACCCGAATTGGGCACCCAAATGAGATCATAAAGTCGGATTACAAACAGATGACTTATTTTTATAGAAATTTTGGTAGAGTTTCCTTTGTTTTTATATACTATCCCAAATAATGCTGCAATCAAAAAATCCCAACAGAACATTATATATATACATACGGGCCGACAAAGCCACCACGGTAGGTAAACCCGCTCAACATACACATCATACATGTCTAGTCATACAAATTGGGCACAACCTATATACACAAGCGTCCACAGACCTCTAAATATACAAACAGAATCATAGGACTGGACAAGGCCCCGTCGTACCCTCGAATATATTTATATGCAAAATAATAAACAAGTGTATGTACCAAATGTAGGCTCTGAAGCAAGTGGAGCTCTTTATACAGCAAGTGGGGGTCCTAAGCTGGTGGGTCTCTAACCTGTACGTCTGTACCTGCGGGCATGAAACGCAGCCCCTCCCAAAGCAAGGGCATCAATACTAGAATACGTGCCAAATATGTAAAGCAGAATGTATAGAATATAAATTAGAGTAATAATCCAAAACAAAAGTATGGAAGTCAAATGTATAACCAAAACATAAAAATGCTTGTTTTCAAAATACCAAATTATGCCTAACGCACAGGAACGATGGCGACCTCCAAAACTCACGCCATACCACAACATAACACCAGAAAGTTCAAATCCCCAAAATCTCTATCACATATGACAACATATCAGAAAAGGGCATAATGCCTAACATATCATAATAGTATAACACCAGAAGGTTCAGATCTCCAAAAAATCTCCTTCACAAATCACAAAAGGGCATAATGCCAAACATATCAAAAGCCCAACACCTTATAACCCCAATCTAAGTGGAGCTCGACCCTTGGGCAAGCCGACCCGCCGAATACAGTATAACACCAGAAGGTTCAGATCTCCAAAAAATCTCCTTCACAAATCACAAAAGGGCATAATGCCAAACATATCAAAAGCCCAACACCTTATAACCCCAATCTAAGTGGAGCTCGACCCTTGGGCAAGCCGACCCGCCGAATACAGCATAACACCAGAATATATATATATATATATATATATATCATAATGTGCACGACAACAATCGACCCGAGAATCGGTGAACGATACCATAAGGGGTACGAGTAGATGTATGAGTAACAAATGCATAAATTTATTATAAAAAATCCAAAAGATCAGTAAAACAGTCATGGCTGAAGCCAAAATAAAAACTATTACAAATTCTTTCAAAACTTATCAAATTTTACCTATTCTTGCAATTTACAAACTTCAGAGACATAGGAGTCAAGAATATGACGAATTATCATAGGAACAGATTCTTTTAAAGTTGACCAAATTTCGCATACTCTTTCCAACTTGTGAATTCCAAGGATGCAAGAATCAAAATTGAGACATATTAAAAAAAAATATCAAGGAACAAATACGAACTATATTCATTCCTGGATTGCAAAAATTGAGTTTTTGTCGAGGCTCGTATCATGGCCTCTTTTTAACTAAGGTATGCCAAAAAGATACGGTAGTTTACATACCTCAACACTTTTCCAACTAATCCAAATGCAAACCAACTCCAATTTATGCTTCGGGGTGTCTAACGTCTATAAACAAGTCACAACAATACCAAACCATTAGCTAAAGGCTTCTTGGGCGTTAAATTTCAAATTTGCCCCTAATTCCATAAAAATTTCGATAGCACTTCTCTTTAAAGATAGGCTACCCCGAGAATCAATTCGGCTCAATCAACAACAACAACAGTCCCCCCAATATCAACAACCAACTCAAGCAACATAATAACAATAAAAGTGCCATATATCATCATGTACAATATTCCAAGAATTTCGGCCATCTCACTATCTATACATATAGATAATTTCCAATACTTTCTTCACCCTTCAATTGTCATGTCATGCTAATTAAACATAAATTCATAGTTCTAATACAATATAACACTATATACATACATAGACCAAGTTCGGCCCCCACCCTTATCTTAACCAACTCACTTTCAACATGCTATATTTCATGAGTTACCTTCAATTTAACATACTACAACATTAATAACACATAAAACAACATTAAATCTCACCTTACCACTTCAACTCCTTAATTGAGCTAAAGTTACCAAAGTTCAAGAAAGAAGTGTTTTCTTGCTCAAACCATACTTCCACAACACTTAGAGGCCTCAATATAGTAGATTAACACCAATAATTAATTTGTAGAATGAAAGAAAAAGAATTTCGATTTTACCCTGCCCAAACCCGAGAGCTTTGTTCTTGGTGTTGTATTTTTTTTCTTGTTTTGGCTAAGGGTAATTGATAAGGAAAGAGATAATGATCTTACTTTTGGTCCCAAACTTTTTCTAATCGATCCAATTAAGGACATACGGGGTCTAACAACAATGGCTTTGGTTCACCATTTTGGAAGAGCTAATCTTTTCATAACAATGACGTGCAATCCTGAGTGGGTTGAGATCCAATGAGAACTAAGCGTCGGCCAAACTATTCAAGACAGACCTGATTTGGTCACAAGAGTATTCCGAGCAAAGTTGCAAGATCTTAAAGATCAAGTCTTGAAGAAAGAACTATTTGAAATTGTGGCTGCTTATGTCTTTGTGGTAGAATTTCAAAAACGAGGACTACCACATATACATCTTTTGCTCATACTAAAGGAGACTCACAAGATTAAATCAGCAGATCAGTCATACATGTCTAGTCATACAAATTGGGCACAACCTATATACACAAGCGTCCACAGACCTCTAAATATACAAACAGAATCATAGGACTGGACAAGGCCCCGTCGCAGAGATTCGTGACAAATCAAAATATCCCTTGTTACATTAATTAGTAGTCAAGTATATGATGCATGGTCCATGTGGAAATAAGAGGCCAACAAATCTGTGCATTCAAAATGGCCAATGCAAATATCATTATCCCCAACCTCACAGCAACAAGTCGATTCAAACAAAGGATGAATATCCCATTTACAAAAGAAGAAGGGATGGAAGGACAGAGAGAGATCTCGGAATGAACAATACTCTAACGCCAAATGGAAGGGATGGAAGGACAGAGAGTGTTCGCGGAATGAATATGGATAATCAATGGGTGATACCTTACAAACCTTATTTGCTTACAAGATACAATTGTCACATCAATGTCGAGGTTTATTCTGGAGTGAAAACAATAAAGTATCTCTCTCTCTCTCTCTCTCTCTCTCTATATATATATATATATATATATATATATATATAAGGGCCATGATAGGTGTGCTATTTATATCGAGTTTGATGATGGTGGAAAAATTATTGATGTGATACAATTTTTTCAAGATGCGCAGTGGGTATCACCTCCTGAAGCACTATAGAGAATTTATGAATTCAATATGAGCAAAATGCAACCTTCGATCATCAACCTTCAATTACATCTCCCTGGAAAACACTCAGGTACGCATATATCTATGGAACAAAAACACAATTTATTTTGAAAATATTACAAAACTCAAAACAATATGGATACTAAATCTATAACAATTTATAGTATTTTATTAGAAGAAGCAAAACTTGCAAAATGTCATCGCTTGGGATGGTGTCAGGCAAACAATGTTGACTGAGTATTTTACAATGTGCGCCAACGATGCCGAAGCACGTGCATATCTATATAGATAATTTCTTGAGCATTATGTTTGGAATTCACAAGGGAAGACTTAGACAAAAAGAAATATCAAAACTGTAATTGGTCGCATTGCAACAGGTAAGACATATTCATTAAGCTCAACTTTCATACACAACTTTAACATTTAAAGTAAAAAATTACCAATTCTTAAATTTTACAGCTAATCCTAGAGAAGGGGAAATGTATTATGAACGACTCTTACTAAATCATGTACGAGGACCAATGTCATTTGAGGACTTGCTCACTTTTAATGGAAGGCAATGCGAGACCTTTAAATAAGTTGCCAAAGAAAGAGGGTTACTAGAGTTGGACAATAGCATATCAGAATGTTTAGCTGAGGCTATCCATTTCAAAATGCCACCAGCTCTCTGAGCTTTGTTTACAATTCTAGTTCACTGTAATCCAATTGATGTTAGAAAACTATGGGATACTTATTTTGGGGATATATTTGATGACTTTAGTAGAATGCATAGCAACTCACCCAATGCCATATTCTAATGTACACTGAAGAGTATCAATTATGTTTTGGAAAGTATGGGCAAAAACATAAATATATATGACCTTCCTCACTTCGATAACTCCTTCTACGAAGTTGGGCCATCAGAATGTAGAGAAATAAATGAAGAAAGGTCTGTGCAAGTACCTATTGAAGATTTTGATGCCCGGGCTAAATTAAATCCGGAACAAGAGCAGGCTTTCAAAAAAATATTATAAACAATCGATTATGGTAGAGAAGGGACATTCTTTGTTGATGGACCTGGAGGAACTGGAAAAACATACCTATATTGTGCATTGCTGGCCAATGATAGCCTTGGCAACAGCTACAAGTCGTGTCGCAGCTTCAATTTTACCTAGAGGCCATACAACTCACTCGAGGTTTGAGTCCCCTTGCAAACAAATGACTCAACTATGACAAACATGTCAAAATAAAGTGGTGCTGCCAAATTGATTAAAAAAGCAAAACTCATTATCTGGGATAAAGCACCGATGGCCAAGCAACAAACAATAGAAACAGTCAACAGGAGCTTCAAAGATATAATGGATGTCGATAAACCATTTAGTGGAAAAGTCATGGTGTTTTGAGAAGATTTTCGACAAATATTATCGATCATTCCTAAATCAACAAGATTAAAAACTGTTAATGCCAGCTTGGTGAAATCATATCTTTGGCCTTTCATGGACAAGATCCAATTAACAAGAAATATGAGAGCAAGAGATCTAACATTTAGTGACTTCTTACTCAGTGTGGGTAATGGAGAAGAATCAACAATAAGAGACAATTTAATTCTTCTCCCGGAATAGTTGATTGTTAAGCATTGTAGCGATAAAATACCTGAAGAATGCTTAATAAAATAGATATTTTCGAACCTACACGAAAATGCTGGGAATGCAAAATATGTAACAGAACAGGCGATTCTAGCAAGTAGAAATGAGCATGTGGATAAGTTGAATGATAAACTAATAACCATGTTTCCAGGTGGAAGCAATACATTTATAAGTTTTGACTCGGCACAAGATAATACCAATAACTACTACCAAGAAGAATATCACAATACTCTAACGCCAAATGGACTCCCGCCACACAGGTATTACAAGAATACAATATGCATTGCTATTGAAAAAATATACTTACAAATAACAATACAACTACACTTAAACACATTGTTTGAAGTGCAGGTTAGTATTAAAGGAGAATGCACCCATCATGCTGCTAAGGAATTTAGACCCTTCAAATGGATTATGTAATGGCATAAGAATGATATGTAAAGGCTTTAACAAGAATGTCATCCATGCTGAAATTACGAGTGGACATTATGCAACTATGCGTGTCTTTCTTCCATGAATTCAATTGTCACCACCTGAAAATGAAGGGTATCTATTCAAATTTATTTGGAAGCAGTTTTCGGTGCGCCTTTGCTTTGCAATGACCATAAATAAAGCATAAAGACAAACAATTTCCACTGTTGGCTTGTATTTGCCCCAAAATGTTTTCTCACATGGTCAATTATACTTTGCACTATCGAGAGGGATATTGATGTACACAACCAAAGTTTTGGTTCTAACAGAGCAACCAAAACATAAAAATGGTACATACACTAAGAACATCGTCTATAAAGAAGTTTTACGTATGTGACCCATATATAACATTTTTCCCTATAATAATACAAAAAATAATCTCCTTACGCATTGTACAATACTAATAAAATAAGATGCTTTACATTTACAGGTTAGGATGACATTCACTCACCTACACGGGAGAATCAACAAATCAACCACCTCAACACCATTCTTCAAATTGTCATGTTGATTTATACATTATTATATAAATTATTTGTAATGCATAAATTTTATTAATAAGATGAGTGTATTTTCCTTAAGTTTGATAACCAGCAAGTAAAATGAAAATTCCATTCAGGTTTTTTTGTCACAAATTATGTACATGATTAAAAATAAAAGTGAAAAAAAGAAGAAATATGTGTCAAATATTAATCATTCTACTTATTAAGCATCTATATATGATATTAAAACAACAAAAACTACTTAACACATGACACACGTGCAACGCACGTGCCCAACACTAGTATCAAAAAATTGCAAAGAGAAAATAATTAGTTTTCATAGTCCATGAAATGTGTCATTGTTTCTAAGTCCACAATTATGTTTTTCTGTTCTATTTCTATAATTAATTTCTTTTATATATTTTTTCATTTATATAAAATCACATTAAATCCTTGTGTGATGCAAATATGAGAGGAACCAATAATGCTCATGTATTGAGTAATACATAATTTTGGAAAATGACCTATGCATCAACATGAAGTAGCTTTACCTTAAGAGTCATATATATGTTGTTTTATCTTATCATCTCTCTGAAGTAAAGAGATATCAAAACCTTAAGATTTATTACTTGTTGGATAGATCTTTAATTTCAAAGAAAAAAAAAATAATTTTTGGACATATTTAGGAATACTAACAAAAAATGAAAATAAAAGAAAGAACACGATAAGTATACTCCCTTATTTTTAATTTATTTGTCCTATTTTGACTCGATAGGAACTTTAAGAAAGTAAAGAAAAGAAAAGTTAGAATTAAAGAGTTCCTAAAAAAAAGAGACATTCTTTTCTAAGCTAAATAAAAAGAAAAGTATAAAATATAAATTGAAATGAAAGGAGGAGAGATCATTAGCTCGTCAATATAAGAATCTTATTATAATTCAATATAATTATCAATAATGGATATCCCACATGCATAAAATTCCTTAAAATAAGAAACTCAATAAGACTAGTTGTGACCTAAAACACATTTACAAGCGCACACATTATGTCCTTTTGATGTTGATAATGAATTGCCGTCTAATAATAATTAATAAAATGTAAAGTTGGACGAGTTTGAAATTGAGCAACAAGATTTTCCAAATAAACTAGATAACTTGGCTGGGAACATTATCACCAGTTTCATAGAGATAGATTAATTATAAGCCACAATATAATTCACAAAAATAAAAAAGCAGTACTGATAAAATGAGTCATACATAATACATGAATTTACTAGAATTGATAAAATTTATTTTTGAAAACTGAACCTACTGCAATTGATAATTGTTAATCAATTATTATTGGGTTTTCACTGTTTGTGCCCTCCACATCTTCAGAGTCAATTCAGCAGGAAATTCACTTTTAAGAATCTGAACTGTAAATTCAATTTTGCAAGTTGTACACTCTGACAGTTCAAACACAAGTCCATCTCCCTTCTTCATATTGTTATCATTCGCAAATTTTCTCCACCCAGTATTAAATTTGTTAGTAGATTCGACTCCACCATAAAATAAATCTCACTTCTATTTACCAAAAGTGAGGACCACAGGGGCTCCAGCAAAAGGAAGATCTTTGTTCATTTTCTTTGGTATATACTGTCAAACATTCAAAACAAATTCAGCAATATTAAAGAACAAGTCCAAAAGAACTAAAACCTTGCAACTCGATCCTTACTTTTATAACCTATACTTTAAGCCGAACCCAAGGTTTCTAATCTTGAATTTAACACTACAAAAAACCTTCCCTTTTTGTAGTTTTCAACTTGGTATCCAAATATCAAGGAAATTAGATCTCTACAATTTGAAAAGAGAAGATCTTTTCAGATCTCTTATACATAAAAATATATATCTCTTTTATATAAAAATAAAAACTAACTAAAAAATATTTGTAAAAAGGGATATAAAATCATTTTTCCATCCAATATCTATAGTCCTACAAAATCTGAGTCCACCCACAAAGTCTAACATTTGTGAAAAGAGTTTTTAAGGCAACTCTATACCCATCACCAAACTCTAGTTAAGTGTGACACCAGGCGAAATTACCAAAATACCCCTAGAAAGAAATCATGTGCGTAACGCGTCTTTCCATGTTCCATTCGCAAATTCAAGACTAGATTTACGATCAACACGAAAAATTGATTGGAAAAGTGGTCTCGACTCGATCTTAGAGAAACCGAGTAAAAATAAAATTTTTGCTAATTAATTTTTGGGCAGTGAGGGTCCATGCCTGGGACGTGGAGCAATATTTAGCATTTTTTTAAAGTTTTCGATGGGAAGCTGGAATTTGCAAAAAAGGTGAAGTACACATGTCTGGGCGCGACGAGGACATGTTGTATTAGGCGAAATACACATGTCTGCGCCCCTGGCGCGACACAGACATGTTTATCCAGCAGAAAACTTTTTCTTTGTTTAAGGAGGGGTAGTTTTGACTTTTTCCACCTTCCTTAAACCTTAATTAGTCGGTTTTTACCCGATTAATTCATAAAAACACTTACTTCTTCATTAACGTTAGAATAATTTCAAGAAAACCAAGCGTAGAATCAATAACCTAGCTTGGGCTTCAAGAATCTTTTCAATTCTTACAAGAATTTGATTTCCCAGGTATGTAAGACTATCCAAAAGTTACCCTACGTAAGTTTATTATATTTTAACTACAAATCTTGACCCAAGTTTCATGCTTTTGAGTTGAGGTTTATTATTTACCCTAACTAGTTAGGTGCTTCAAACTTTCTGTTCATGAAGATTTTCCTAGTAAAAACAAATCATGTTCATTATTGATATGGTTACTACGTCAAGTTACTGAAACAAGAACTATGATTATGAGGCATTCTTGAAAACTTTATCTGTGTTGTCTGGAAAAGCTAAATATTCATAGTTGAAATTTTCAAACTATCTTTATTTTGAGAGAAGTGTAATGGTACTTTTTACGGTAAGGCAGAGAGTAATGTTTCGAAAAAGCTAAGTTGGGCTAAGTTCCCAAAAGACCAAGGTTTAGGTTGAGAAGTCTTATTCTTAAGTTATGAGCTATATACAAGTCTTTTTGGGAGTAGTATTGAGCAACAATATGAGTGAGAGTAGAATTAACAACTTGAACTTATAAATTACGTAGCCAACATAGGATAGGATTGTACAAGGTACAACTCCTCGCTTGCCACTCAGATGGCCCAATTTTGGGATGGATCTACTCCCTTACTTTTTCTTTCCCTACTCCGGCAAAGTACGGGAGGGCACTGGCAGCATGGGCAAGACGCTGTATCACCACGAATCTCATAGTGGTGGTTGTCGGTTGAGAAACTCCCAAGTTAAAGCAAGTTAAGTTTTACAAACAATTTTTCAACATACATAATACTTATTACTTATGTTATTTTATTAAGAGATATGATTTATGTACTTTGAGAAATATTGCATTACTTTGAGTTCCTGTTTTGGCTATTTTATATACCGTGCATTCCATGTACTAACGTCCTGGCCTTAGGACCTGCATCATTTTATTATGCAGACGCAGGTGACAGAGTTCCTCAGCAGCCACTCATTGAGGATCAGACGCCTATTCAGCTATTGGTGAGGCCTCTTCTCAGTCAGAGGCTTAGAGTTTATTTATGTTTTCCCCTTTTAGTATTTTATTTAGTTATGGCTACTTTGGGGCCTATCCCGGTAGTCGTTCAGATTATTCTAGTTAGAGGTTCCATAGACTATGTGTCAAATATTGCAGGTTGCTTTCATTTTAGTTGTTGATAAGACATTCTTCATTTTAGTTATTCCTGTCAGTTTAGTACTTTCAGCTGACTATATTAAAGCTTTTTCATTATTTAAGTCTTCTACTGAGTAGAGTAGCCAGGACAAGTGGTTCGCTTGAGACCAGAAATGGTTTTGGGTACTGGCCACGCCTAGGGTGTGAACTCTAGGCGTAAAAAAGTTGGTATTAGAGCACAGAGTTCAAAAGTCATAGGGAGTCTATAGAATCATCTCTAGTAGAGTCCGTATTATGGATGTGAAGCGCGCCACATCTATAATAGGGAGGCTAAAGGGCATTAGGAAGAGTCACTATCATTTGTTATTCCTCTCTCATGCTTCAAAGAGTACCCCTGTCAGTTCCCTTCTAACTCGTGCATTCGTGCCTTGTTTTTCAGATCATGCCTCCACGCAGAGTCGACAGACTAGTAAGGGGCAGAGGGCGCCCAGACAAAAGAAATGCAAATTAGCCTGGCCTAATTCCTGAGGGACCTAGAGGTCCAACTGTGCTTGTCGAGCAGCTACAACAAGCAAACATCTCCAATGCTGAGCTCCACCAGGCCATCCAGACTTTGGGACAAACGGTTACTACTTAGGGAGCTTGCCAGAGAGATGGTGGGAATGATAGGTCGGACACAGCCAGGTTCGTGAGTTTTTGAGGATGAACCCACTTGAATTCACAAGGCCTAGCATGAAGGAGGATCCTGAGAACATTATTGAGGAGCTCCAGAAAGTGTTTCAGGTCATGCACATATGTGACACTAAGTAAGTAGAGTTAGCTATCTACCATCCAAACGAGTAGCTAGACTCTAGTTTGACTAGTTGAAAGGAGGCAGGGCAAACGGGGTGCCAACTTTGAGTTGGGCAGTGATTGAGGAGGCCTTTCTGGGATAATACTTTCCTAGGGAGATGAGGCAGGCTAAAGTGAGGGAATTCTGAACCTGAAGCAAGAGAATATGACTGTATATGAGTACATCCTCAAGTTTACTCAACTATCTCATTATGCTCCAACTATGGTGGTAGACATGCGTATTAGGATGAACCTGTTCTTGTCGGGACTCTCTCGGATGACTAAGAGATAGGGCAGGAATGCTATGCTGTTAAGGGATATGGACTAAGAGATAGGGTAGACTGGCCTGATGTCTTGGCCCTCTTACTCCTGAACATTTCCCTATCTTGTATTTTCTCCTCCTCTACCTGTTACACATAATTCATCAAATGAGCCTTTTGGTGTTTCCACTCCTACTGGGGAGTTCATCTTAGCCCATAGAATTTATAAGGGCTGCCTAGTATCATTTTATCATAAGAACATCATAGCTGACTTGGTTGAGTCAGTCATGGTAGATTTCGATGTCATTCTTGGCATGGATTGGCTTTATGTCAGCTATTCTTCCATAAATTGCAGAACTAGGGTAGTCAAATTTCAGTTCACTAACGAACCGGTCCTAGAGTGGAGGGGTAGATAAGTTTTTCCTAAGGGTCAGTTTATCTTATATCTTAAAGCCAGAAAGTTAATTTCTAAAGGGTGCATATACCACCTAGTCAGAGTTCATGATTATCGTGCCAAGGTGCCATCTTTTCAGTCTGTCCCAATTGTGAATGAGTTTCTAGAAGTCTTTCCTAAGGATCTCCCTGGATTCCCTCCTGATAGGGAGATAGACTTTGGGATAGATACTTTCCTAGAGACTCAGCCCATATCCATTCTGCCATACCGTATAGAGTTTCATTAGACCAAACATATCACCTTGGGGTGCTCCATTTCTTTTCATTCGCAAAAAGGATGGGTCTCTTTGAACGTGCATAGATTATCGTCAGTTGAATAAGGTCACTATCAAGAATAAATATCCCCTTCCCAGAATTGATGACTTGTTCGACCAACTCTAGGTGTGTGACTTGTTTCTCCAAAATAGACCACAGATTTGGGTATCATCATCTCGAAGTTAGAGAAAGAGACATTCTTAAGACAACTTTCAGAACCTGCTATGGTAATTATGAGTTTTTGGTCATGTTATTTGGACTGACAAATGCACCAGAAGCATTCATGGATCTTATTAATAGGGTGTTGAGGCCGTACCTATATATGTTCATCGTTATGTTCATAGATGACATCTTGATCTATTCTCTTAACAAGGAGGAGCATGTTGACTATCTTAGAATTATCCTTCAGACCCTAAGGATCAATAACTTTATGCAAAATTTTCTAAATGTGAGTTTTGGTTAGCATCCGTGGTGTTTTTTGGGTATATTGTGTCTGGTGAAGGTATTCAAGTTGATTCCAAAAAGATTGAGGTAGTAAAGAATTTGCCAAGACCCATAACTCCAACAGAGATATGGAGTTTCTTGGGCTTGGCGAGGTACTATAGACGGTTCGTAGAGGGATTTTCTTCTATCTCAACTCCTTTGACTAAACTCACCCAGAAGAAGGTTAAGTTCAAATGGTCAGAAGTTTGTGAGAAGAGTTTCCAAAAGTTGAAAACAGGCTAACGATATCCCAATCTTATCCCGAAGGAGTTGATGACTTTGTGGTATATTGTGATGTTTCTAGAGTTGGGTTGGGATGCGTATTGATGCAAAGAGGCAAAGTGATAGTATATGCCTCTAGAAAACTTAAGACTCATGAGAAGAACTACCCAACTCATGGTCTTGAGCTTGCTACTATAGTGTTTTCTTTAAAAATCTAGAGAAACTATCTTTATGGTGGGCACGTAGATGTATTTACGGACTACAAAAGCTTACAGTATGTATTCAGCCAGAAAGAGCTGAATTTGAGGTAGAGGAGATAGTTGGAGTTGTTGAAAGATTATGACATGAGCATCCTCTACCACCCAGGTAAAGCTAACGTAGTTGCTGATGCTCTTAGCAAGTTGACCATGGGGAGCACTGCTCATGTAAAAGATGAAAAGAAAGAATTGGCTAAAGAGGTGCACAGATTAGCCCATTCGGGGGTGAAAATTGAAGATTCTGACCAGGGTGGTGCTATTATAAAAAATAGGACAGAGTCATCATTGGTGCCAGATAGGAAAGAAAAACAAAAGAAGGATCCTATCCCTCAACTATCTCATTATGCTCCAACTATGGTGGTAGACATGCGTATTAGGATGAACCTGTTCTTGTCGGGACTCTCTCGGATTTCAAAAATAGAAAGTGTTAGGGTTTGCAAAAAGGGGGAGATGGGGTCCTGAGATACCAAGACAGATTGTGTGTGCGAAGTGTTGATGGCCTTAGAGGGAAGATGCTAGCTGAGGCTTAAAATGTTAGATACTCTATTCACCTAGGTGCGATAAAAATGTATACAGATTTACGAGAAGTCTATTAATGGGGTGGAATGAAGAGGGACATTGCGGAGTTCGTGTCTAGATGCCCAAATTACCAGTAAGTTAATGTAGAGCACCAAAGGCCTTGTGGTGTTGCTCAGAATATTGAAATTCCAGAGTAAAAGTAGGAGATGATTAATATAGATTTCATAATAGGCTTACCTCAATCTCGTAGACAACACGATTCAATATAGGTTATAGTAGACAAAATGACCAAGTTAGCCAGACTTTATCTTAAAGAGATTGTTAGGTTGAATGGGGTCCCTATATTTATCATTTCATACCTAGGAGCTCAGTTCATAGAACATTTTTGGAAGTCTCTTTAGAAAGGGCTTGGTACAAAGGTGAATCTTAGTACAACTTTCAATCCGCAGACAAACGGGCAAGCGGAGCGAACCAAACAGACCCTTGAGGATATGTTGAGGGCATGCGTGATAGACTTTAAAGGTAACTGGGATGATCACTTACCCTTGATTGAGTTTTCCTATAATAACAGTTTCCAGGCTAGCATACAAATGGCACCGTGTGAGGCCCTTTATAGGAGAAGGTGTAGATCATCCATTGGGTGGTTTGAAATTAGTGAGGCAGGATTTATAGGACTTGATCTAGTCCACCATGCTATAGAGAATGTGACTGTTATCCAAGAAAGGCTAAAGACGGCCCAGAGTCGGCAAATGTCTTACGCTGATGTTAGGAGGAGAGATTTGGAATTTAAGATAGGTGATTGGGTGTACCTAAGGGTATCAGCGATGAAAGGGGTTTGAGATTTGGGAAGAAGGGGAAACTCAGTCCATAATATATTAGTTCTTACCAGATTCTGAGAAGCGTTGGTAGTGTTGCCTACCAGTTAAAGTTACCAGTGGAGTTGAGTACTATACATCCTGTAGTCCATATTTCCATGCTTAAGAAATGCTTGGCAGATCCCTCTCTAGTTGTCCCTGTTGGAAATGTTGGGATTAAAGATAATTTGTCTTATGAAGAAGTTCTGGTGTAAATACTGGATCGACAAGTTCGCAAATTGAGGACCAAGGAGATTGCTTCGACAAAAGTATTGTGGAGAAACCAATTCATGGAAGAAGCCATATAGGAAGCAGAGGAAGATATGAAGGCCAAGTACCTACACTTGTTCGTAAAGGCCAAGTACCTACACTTGTTCGTTGGCCTAAATGAGGACTTTGAAGGTGAATTTTCATGATTGATCTCAGAGACTTATATTTGTTCAAGTTAAGTAATTTTGTTGTCTTGAGCTAAAATTTTTCATATCGATATTATTCGAGGACGAATGATCCCAAGGGAGGGAGAAATATTATAATACCCAGCAAAATTACCAAAATATCCCTAGAAAGGAACCATGCGTGTAACGCATCTTCCCATGCTTCATTCGCAAATTCGATACCGAATTTTCGATCAGCGCAAAAAATTGAGTGAGAAAATGGTCTCGACTCAATTTAGAGCAACTGCATCAAAATAAAATTTTTCCTAATTAATTTTCGGGCAGTGAGGGTCTGCGCCCATGGTGCGATGCACCTGGGATGCAGAGCAATGCTTAGCATTTTTTTGAGATTTTGATGGGAAGCTGGAATTCATGAAAAAAGGCTAAGTACATATGTCCGCGCCCTTGGTACGACGCAGACATGTTGTATCAAGCAGAAAACTTTTTCTTTATTTAAGGAGGGATAGTTTCAACTTTTTGCATTCTCCTTAAACATTAATTAGTTGGTTTTCATCCGATTAATAATAAAATTGCATTAATTCTTAATTAACATTAGAATAATTTCAAAAAAACCCAAGCGTAGAATCAAGAACCCAGCTAGGGCTTCAAGAATCTCTTCAATTCTTCCAAGAATTTGAATTTCCCGGTATGTAAGGCTATCCAAAACTTACCCTACGTAAGTTTATTATATTTTAACTACAAATCTTCACCCAAGTTTCATGCTTTGAGTTGAGGTTTATTATTTACCCAAACTATTTAAGTGCTTCCAAGTTCCTGTTCATGAAGATTTTCCTGGTAAAAAGAAAATCATGTTCATTATTGATATGATCACTAAGTCAAGTTACTGAAACAAGAAATATGATTATGAGACACTCCTGAAAAATTTATCCCTATTGTATTGAAAAGCTAAATGTTCACAGTTGAAATTTTCAAACTATCTTTATTTTGAGAGAAGTGTAATGGTACTACTTTCAGTAAGGCAGAGAGTAAAGTTTCAGAAAAGCTAAGCTGAGCTATGTTCTCAAAAGACCAAGGTTTATGTTGAGAAGTCTTATTCTTAAGTTATGAACTATATATAAGTCTTTTTGGGAGTAGTATTTTCACGCCCCAGGAGGCTACCCTTGGTGTGGCTAGCTTGTGAAGACTATTGCTAACCTCCGAGCGAACCACTTGGCCTCATTATCAAATCGCGCTCAACAACAGAAGAAATAATTTAAATAGATACAATATTATTAATGAAAACTCGCTCATTATTTCAAAAAACAAGGTTTGAAATTATACCATACTTTTCAAGAAATCACTCCCTCAACGTCTATGAAGCGTCTAATCAACAATCTAGATAATGCCATGACATGCTATAGACACCTCAAATGAAAATAGTACTCAATAAAAGACAAAAGGTAAAAAGGGCTTCTCCGGAATATAAGTAGAGCTCACCAACTCTGAAGTGCACGATCCAGATCTCAGTGGTGCGCGGGCTGAAGTCTTTTATCTCCAGTATCTGCATCATGAAACGATGCAGTGCCAAAGGTGTCTGTACGTGAAATGTACGATAAGTCTAACAACTCAAGTATAATAATAATAATAATAATAATAATAATAATAATAATAATAATAATAATAATAATAATAATAATAATAATAATAATCATGATAAGTTCAAGAATACTCACCTCGACTCCTCAACTCATGTCAGTTCAGTACATAACAGTTTAGAATATTTCATACGTTCAAACAATATATATATATATAGTGAAAGTAAACTCAAGTTTATAAATCTCATGTTCAATCAAAGTTGTTTAGGAGTTTCTCTTAACCGACATACCTCCCACTATCATAAGTTAGGTGATGTACAACGATTGGTATCATTGCCACGCCCGTCCTATACGTGCCACGACATAGGACGATCAACTCTCTCTTGATCTAGGGTAAATGTCCACTTGCGGGATAAGTCACTAGAACAATGTTGTATGACTATCCTACGCTGGCAACGTAGTTCTATGGGTTAATGTAAAAGTATACTCGCTCCTCACTTGGTGCTCGATACTGCTCCCAAGACTTAAACATGCTTAAATCATCATGTAACTCAATCCTCAATACTCAATCAATCAACGTATCCTCAACCTCATAGAGTTATCAATTCGTCTCAAAGATTCATCATTTCATTCAATCACATACAAGTAATCAAATATAGTAAACTCAATAACCATGTAACTTATCATGCTTGACTCAATTCAAGTAGTCATTTGGACTCTTTTAACCTTACTCTTCAGTCATTTGGACTCTTTTAACCTTACTCATCATGTTATGTAAACAAGTTTATAATGTAATATGTTTTCATGTTCAACGACTCAAGTATTCTCAATTCTTCATGTCCCATAGTAATTAACCAATTCTTTATAAAAAAACATGTTTCAACGACTCAAGTATTCTCAATTCGTTATATTAACCTCAACTTAACTTCATACAAACTCATTTCACATAGAACATAAATCTCAAGACATAATATAATTTCAAGTAGTAAGATCCTCATATAATAGCAAAAAAATAAATAAAACTTCCTCATCAACAACTTCCTTTAAATCTCTAACTCAATTAAGTAAAGTGACATGTAGGGTCTTTCGATTTAACTTTGATGTATCAAAATAAATTCATTGCTCATCATAAATAATATTCCCGTAATAAAGTATTTAAAAGTACATAAAAATAAACTCATTTATATAAAATATCTTATTATAAAAGATTTAGAAAATAAGAGCAACTTATAAGAATAAAATTGCTGAAACTCTACATAATAGAACACATCCCTTCAGCTAATAAAAACTCTCAAAATATTTATTATACAAACTTATTATTTTTCTAGTTTTTCTCTCGGTTTTACTCCTATATATTTGAAAGGAGCAAAGGCAGCCTCTATATATAGAGGCATTATGTGCCTCTTGAGACTCAAGAATGAGCACAAGTGCCCATGCCACCCAATTCCAGCAAATGACACTAAAGCTAATGTCGGCTAAACATATGAATATTATAGATGGAAATTGTTATCCAATTATCTCCTAGTGGAGCACCAACAACATGATAATATATAAAAGAAAATATAAAATGGACCAACACTTCTAATATTGCACTTGAGCAAAAAGGATATTGCACTTGCAACACAATGGAGCAATAATAAGAAAAAAATATATTAAAGAAATGCAACTACAATCCCCCACTAATTTTTAAAAATCCTCCTTACATTATTCCAATTCAAGTACGTAAATTTTGGGGTCATTACAAGTATTGAGCACCAATATTAGTGAGAGTAGAATTAACAATCTGAACTCATAAACTATGTAGCCAGCGTAGGATTGGATTATACTAAGGTATAAATCGTCGTTCACCACTGAGATGACCCAATTTTAGGATGGATCCACTCCCCTAGTTTTTTGTCCCCTACCCTGGCAAAGTACAAACGACTCTGGAAGTGTGGGCAAAATATTGTATCACCACGAAGCTTATAGTGATCGTTGTCAGTTAGAGAAACTTCCCAAGTTAAAGCAAGTTAAGTTTTACATAAGATGGACATGCTTACTTCTCAATATGAAGATTTCTTGATGCTAGAAGGTGAGTACATACACGATATAGAGACTAGGTTCTCAGCTATTACTAATAAGTTGAAGTGATAAGGAGAACCTGTTAGTCAAAGCAAACAATTGATAAAAATTCCCAGGGTGCTTCCCAAATCCTGGAAGAGTAAGATTGATGCCATAACAGAGTCCAAAAATTTGAAGACTCTGACTATGGATGTGCTCATTGGCATTCTTCAGACATATAAGCTAAACAAACAACACGATACTGCCAAAAGAGAAGGAAAGATGAACAAGAATTTGGCATTGAAAACTGGTCACAGTGATGAGGAAATTGATGGTATAGATATGGCCTATCTCATCAAAAGATTCAAGAATATCATTAGGAAAAATAATAGTTTTGCAAGGAAAGAGAATATTGGTACATATTCAAATCCAGCACACTTCGTTAGAGAATGTCCTCATGGAAAAGGTGATTACAAAGATGGTTCAAAGTTATTGAAAGACAAAAGGAAGTACCAGGTTCCTGAGAAATTCAGAAGAAAGGCTGCAGATGATCAGACTGTGATAAAAGATCTAGGGGTATGGGGTAACTCCTCCAGTGACTTTGACGATGAAGAACAACTTGCAGATTGATCTACGCTAGCCATGAAAGATGATGATGAAGTTTTTGACAATTTATGTACATTTATGGCTCAATCAGATGATGAAGAGGAACAGGTAACACTGCTGAACATAAATCTTTATTCTACCAAAAAGTTGAAAATGCTTGCATGTGATGATGAAGAGGAACAAGTAAAACTGTTGGACTTAAAAGAGAACTTAAATCTTTATTCTACCAAAATGTTAAAAAAGCTTACATGTGTTCTTATTGATTAGATTTGTGAATTAACTGCTGAAAAGGATTTGTTAAACAATAGTGTTGATGCCTCACAAGATGAAAATATTTTCTTAACAAATCAAGTGTCTGACTTGGAAGTAAAAGGTGTGGCTCTAGAAGCTGAAAAAGATGAACTGTTGAAGTTGAAGGAAACTGAATCCAAATCTGATGCTTAGCTAAAAGTAAAAATCAATGAAAATGCACTCGTTTTAGAAGAGAAACTGAAGGAGGCTTAGTTGAAGTTGATTCTTGCTTTAGAAAGGAATGTTGTGATGAAGAAGGACCTGCTAAAGGTCAAGGAGGACCTGAACAAGTCCTTGAAATGGACTACCTCCTCAAAGTTGTTGGGGGACATGCCCAACAACTGGGGTCATGAAAAGAGAGGTCTAGGATATGTCAACAAAATTGACCTCCCCTATAATCCTCACAGTAAATATGTTTCTACTGTTGACAACCTGTTATATTTACATGGTGGTAGAAATGATCATTTGAAGGGCAGCTGTGAAGTTCTCAAAATAACTCTAAAAAGGCAGCAGTCCGATTACTCTGATAGAAAAAGTGTGAATGAGGAACCAGATCCCAAGTCAAAACTAATTAACAGACCCTTGCCTAGTTGGACTAAGAAAATCTTGATTAGGCCTATGTCTCATTATTGGGAACTCAGAGTAGAGTGGGTTCCCAAAACTAACAAGTAATCTTGTGCAAGAACAGTCAGAAGGAAGCAATCAGTGCTGATTTATGGATAGTGGATGCTTCAAACATATGACTAGAAGGACTAAAAACTTCCTCTCATTAAAAGAAGTTGAAGGTGGCAATGTTTCTTTCACTGATGGCAAGAAAGGATATATCATGGGTATAGGCAAGATTTGTGTTAATCGTGAAAATGAATTTTTATTTTAAAAAAAATTAGTTTAAATATTCAATTAATTTAATTTAAAAAATCAATTTTTTCAAAGAAAAAGAAAACAAAGTCGCCACTTAATTTTTTTTAAAGAAATTAAGAAAACTTTTTTTTTTACAAAAAAAGAATTTTAAGACCCTAATAGAAAAAGTCTTAAGAGAAATGAGTAAGGGTTCTTATTACTATTTTAAGAAGTTATTAGCACTTAAAATAGCAACTAACATGCGGTTACCCGATGATTTGCAAATTATTTGACTAACTTTTGAAAAGATCAATGTTTAAAATAGAACTTGAAAAAATCTAAGTAAACACTTTTACAAACATATTTACAGTATTGAAAAGACTTAGAAGTGCATTCTCCTAATTAAAAATCACAAAAATCAATTTTTGACTAACACAAATGGTTTGACTTTTGGGAACTTTAATTAGATTAAAACTAAATAAATAAAATGTTAGAGTTAGAATTAAGCATTAGCAAAAAAAAAAAAAATACAATAATCAAGTAAAATGAGAAGAATATAAATCATTTGGGCTTGGCAGACCCAAATTTCCCGTTCTAACTTCTAATGAATAATTGGGCCTACCTGACCTGTTAGAACCCGTATATTTGTGTTTGGGTACTATGACCAACTTTGAGCCTAATAGTGTGCTTTTGAAGAATTTGAAAATTTAATTGGAATCTTTGTATAAGTACGTGGTTGTGAGCTTATGAACATTTTTTTTCATGTACAAGTGTACACTTACAAGACTAAGGATTAAATAACATATATATATATATATGTGCTAGAAAAGGCAAGCATTTCCCATACTTAGAAAAAAAAAGAGAGGCGAGTGAACAGTGCCAAAGGCCCTCTGCCTGGTGTTCTTATTGATTAGATTTGTGAATTAACTGCTGAAAAGGATTTGTTAAACAATAGTGTTGATGCCTCACAAGATGAAAATATTTTCTTAACAAATCAAGTGTCTGACTTGGTAG
>DF366103.1:4500-21317 GCA_000787875.1 Solanum virginianum
TGCAGATCTGTATAGTGTCACCATCTAGTAAAATTATGGATGAGTGCTAAGTTGTTTGTGGCTTATCTTTAGGATACTACAGGATGTTTAGGAACCTTCCCATGTTGTTGATTCTTGTTGTGCATCTTGTCAAATGATATTTCGATTTTTGAGGACCTAACCTTGTTTGTTTTCACAATTATGGCACGTAGTGGACTAGGCTGAGGTTGGGGGTGAGGCAAAGGTAAGGTTGTACTGTCAGCCCCAGATAGGGAGCAGTCACTCGAGCCCAAGGAGCAAATGTTGGAGGCCCCAGCTCCGCCGCATCCAGAGGCTCCGGCTCCCCTAGTCTCTTTTGCAGTACACCTGGGGTGTAGGCGGTTGTTTGATAGAACCTTGTTGGGCTCGAAGCCCTATTGCATAGTGTGGTACCAGCTCCAGCTCCTCTAGTTCAACATCCAGCGAAGCCTATTATTCCTGAGGCCTCGGCTCAATCGGTGGGAGCAATGTAGTTCCAAGACCTGTGACTACTTGGATACTTCTTGAGGTTGGCTCAACTGAGGTCTTCGAGAGCTACAAGATAGGATGTGCATGAGCTCTTCACTGTATATAAGGAGACACTATAGGCCATATGATTGCTGGAGTCCTGAGGTGTTGAGTTGACTACTTATTAGCTTGATGGATCGCCAGATAGTGGTGGCGGACTTGTCAGAATACCAGGCTAGTAGATGTTGCATAGTTGACTTGGGCAGAGTTCACAGAGGCTTTGATGTCCAGATTGTGCCCTGGGGTTTCAACGATTGTTGTCGGGATCAATTTTTTCGACTTGAGCAAGGGAAGATGTTTGTGTCCTAAAATGAGATCAAATTTCAAGAGCTCTCCCATTATGCTTTAGCTATTTTTCCATGAGAGGAGGAGAGGATTCACTATTTTGTACGACAGCTAAGACCCCAATTAATGATGGGCACATATGTACTAGTGACTTTAGGACGTTCATTTCTAGACATAGTTGATCATGCTTGCTCTCTGGAGCAGATTAGTCGCGAGGGCCAAGTGGGCAGCGACAAGTGAGTAAGATGAGGCGGAGAGTTTAGTGGTTCCCAGATAGAATTTACAGTCCCAAGGGATAGACCTCCAAGGAAAGGTCAGCAGAGGTAAACCAGCCAACCATACCATGCAACACTACAGACTTCTGAAGGTGGCCATTAGGGCTCGAGTACTTATAGTAGGGGTGGTTCTTCTTACCCCACCATGCGTAGGCAGAGGGAGAATGACTCAGCTTCTTTAGGGTCGGTTGGGATGTCCTTAGCTAGTTATCAGGGGTCCAGGGCAGATGGATCAAGTTAGTACGACTATAACTGTAGAGACAGGGCTATATTAGGTTGTTTTGGATGAGGGGCACAAGATCATTGGCTCAAAGACTGTCCAGAGCAAAGGGAACCACTTACGACTCCACAGCCAGCCAGTTCAGCTACTACATCAGGTGGCAGGGGCAAAGATCAAGATAGTGGTCATAGGAATAATCAGTATTAGGACCATTAGGGATATCAGCAGGGTACCACAGAACCTATGAGAGGTGGTAGAGCTGGGGGCGACACTCATGTTCGAGGGAGAGCCCGTCAGGGCCAATTTTATACTACATTAGCATACACCAAGGCTATGGCTTCTGATGAGGCTGTCATAGGTAATATTACTTTATGCCAACAACAAACTTCAGCCTTATTTGTCACTTTGGCGATACAGAGTACACCCCTAATGGTCTGGCAGGGGTCCATGAGTCAACTTTTGATGGGTATTATGTCATATGTTCAGGCGTGGAGATTAATATTTGCAAGGTGTTCAACTTATTTGGCTCATATGCATGATTTGACATATGAGACTCCTTCTGTGGAGTCCGTACTGGTTATGTGTGACTTTTCTGATGTATTTTTGGCAGATTTGCTTGTGGTTTCGCTTATATGGGAGCTTGATTTAGCTATAGAGGTTGAGTCAAGTACTAAGCCAATATCTATTCCTTCGTACCGCATTACTCCTGTAGAGCATAAGGAGCTCAATTCTTAGCTTCAGAGTTTTCTAGATCCATGGTTCATCTAACTAAGTATTTCTCCCTGAAGAGCTCCTTTCTTATTTGTGACATAGAAAGATTGGACTCTCCGGATGTGTATTGACTATCTACAGCTGAATAAAGTGATGGTCAAGGATAACAATATCTACAACTGAATAAAGTGATGGTGAAGAATCATTATCCTCTACCGCATATTGATAATTTCTTTGATCCGTTAAGGGGGCCTCAGTGTTTTCTAAGGTTGATTTGAGATCGAGGTATCATCAGTTGAGGATCTGGGCAGATGATGTTCAGAAGACTACCTTTGAAACTCTTTATAGGAACTATATGTTCCTAGTCATGCCTTTTTCATGGACTTGATAAATTGAATATTTCGGCCAAATCTAAATTCTTTTGTGGTGGTGTTTATTGATGATATTCTAGTATACTCACCAAGTCGAGAGATGTATGCCCAACACCTTTGTATCATGGTACAAATACTCCGGGTTCATAGGTTATACGCTAAATTCTTTATGTGTGAGTTCTAGCTTGAGACTGTGACTTTCTTGGGTCATGTGGTGTCCAGCGAGGGTATTAGTGGCGATCCAACTAAGGTCGAGGCGATTCAGAGCTAGCCTAGACCTACTTTAATGATAGAGATTCATAGTTTTATTAGTTTAGTAGGGTATTATAGGTGGCTTGTTGACGGCTTTTTCACTATTATTTCTTTGCTGAATTGATTGACTTACTAGGGTGTGCCATTTGAGTGGTCCGATGAGTATGTGGCCAACTTTCGGGGGGTGAAGGTGTTGCTGACTAATGCTCTAATTTTGACCCTCTCTATAGAAGGAGAGAGCTTCTTTGTATATTGAGATGCCTCCCATGTTGGGTTGGGTTGCGTACTGATGCAGGAAGGTTGCGTTATTGCTTATGGTTCGCGCCAGTTACAGGCCCACAAGCGTAACTACCCCAGTTACAACTTAGAGTTAGTGGTAGTGTTTGCGCTCAAGATCTGGAGATAGACTATCAGAGCTTACAGTACCTTATGACTTAAAGGGACCTTAATTACCTCCATAGATGGTAGATTGAGTTGTTGACCGACTATGACATTTTTATTTTATACCATTAGGGCAAGGCAAATGTGGTAGCGGATGCCTTGAATAGGAAGGCAGTGAGTATGGATAGACTAGTACACTTGGTATTTAAGGAGCGACCGTTGTCTTCGGGCATTCAGCCCTTAGCTAATCGATCGGTCTAATTAGATATTTTAGATTCTAGCCAAGTATTGTCCATTGTCGGGGCACATTCTTCATTGGTTGATTAGATCTGAGCCCTTTAGTTCAAGGATGAGTCACTAGCAGGTCTCTAAGATGCAGTGTTGTAAGGTACTGGGGGTCAGGCTATATTTGATTTGGATGGGATTCTTAGATTCAATGGTCTGTTATGCGTTCCTAGAGTGGGGGATTTGATACATTTGATTCGACAAGAGGCATATGATTCTTGATACTCTATCCATTCGGGTCTGAGATTTGAGGCAACATTACTAGTAGGATGGCATGAGGAGAGATACCACAGACTATGTGTCGCATTGCCTTAGTTGCTAGAAAGTTAAGGCCAAGCATCAGTAGCCAGGTGAGACAGTCCAGTTGTTGCCCATTCAAAAGTGGAAGTGGGAGCATGTAACTATGGACTTTGATGTGGGGATTCCTCAGGATTTCAGGGGTTATAACATATTTGGGTGATAGTTGATCAGTTGTCTAAGTCTGCACACTTCATTCTAATTTGTTCTACCTTTAATGCTGAGCTGTTAACTCGTATTTATATTCAAGAGATAGTTCGGTTGCACGAGGTGCCAATATCGGTCATATCTAACTGAGGTTCACAGTTCACCTCCAACTTTTGGAGGTCTTTTCAGTGAGAGTTGAGCACCCGTGTTGATTTGAGCATAACATTTCATACCCAGACTGATGGGCAGTCTGACACACTATACATGTTCTAGAGGATATGTTACGAGCCAGTGTGTTGGAGTTTAGAGGTTAGTGGGTCCAATTTCTGCCATTAGCTGAGTTTGCTTATAATAATAACTATCTTACCAACATTCAGATGGCACCATTAGAGGCATCATATAGCCAGCGATGCAATACTTTAGTTGGGTGTTTTGAGTCTTTAAAGCCAAGTTCGTACAGTTTAGATTTATTGCAGGATGCCCTGGCTAGGGTTCGAGTTATATAGGATAGACTGAGGATAACTCAGAGTCAGCACCAGAGCTATGCTGACCATAAGTTGAGGTTGGTGACCATGTATTTCTGAGAGTTTTACCCCGATAGAGGTCATTGGTTTGGGAAATAGGGTAAGTTGATTCAATAGTAAACTGAGCCTTTTGAGATCTTGAGGCGAGTTGGGCTAGTTGCTTATGAGTTAGCCCTGCCTCCAGCATACTCTGTTATCCATCCCGTATTCCATATATCGATGTTGTACCGATATATTTCAAATGAGTCTCATGTGTTGCAGTATGATATGGTTGAGCTGGATGACGGTCTGACATTTGTTGAGGAGCTCCTTGCTGTTTTAGCTAGGGATGCCAGACAACTGTGTTCCAAGGTCATATCGATGGTTAAGGTGTAGTGGTGATAGTTTTCAGTAGAGGAGGTTTCTTGGGAGATGGACGTACAGATGTAGGAGCAACACCCCAACCTATTTCAGTCATCAAGTACACCTTTACTTTACTTTCCCAGATGAAAGTCTTTTAAGTGGGAGATGTTGTAATCACCCAGTAGGTCAATTATATGTTTCTGTACTATTTATGTTGTTTTAAGCCTTTGTATAGCTACCTTAGACTTATTATGACCTGTGGCGACTGTCAAAATGGCTATTAGGTGTTTTGGTTGGGAATTGTGCAAGTTTGCAGGTTAGCAAGAAATTAAAACTACTAAAATGAGTTTTCTAAAAAACAAAAAAATCCTAGTAAATGGCCTCAGAATGGGATTCAGGTGGTTCCATCAGCTCTGGAATGACCGATTTGTGCTAAGAGGATGGTTGGTTCGAGCACAGATGGTTATGGTGTGATTTTGAGCTAAAATTTGTACAATGAGCTCAACTGAAAGCTAAAAAGAACATTTTTGGTAAAAACCCATCTTAATATTCTCTGAACCAAAACCTGGTGGTTTGGTCAGCTCTGAAATGTCAAAAATATTCTAAAACGACCCTTCGTCAGTTGGCAGGGTCATCCGGTTGCATTTTGACCCCCTCAATTCTTTTAGGTAAACTTAGCCGGAAAAATGTGAGGGGCTCTTTTTTTGTAGAAGGCTCCATTGGGAAATATGATTTCACCGTCAAATCCAGAACGTTGAAATCAGGGTAGTTACATTATTCATTTGCAGAAAATGGATATTGGTAGCCTCAGGAATGGCTCAGAGAAGTCTAGACTTGAGCTGGTGAAGCACTTGCACTCCGCATTCGCAGAGGCCAGCCTTTGTATAGCTCCGTTGGCGGAGAGCCTCCCACATTTACGAAGAAGGACTTGAAGGTCTATAACTGTGCTTCATCACATCATGGACAATCGTAGTCCAAAGGTGCATCAGCTCATAAAAAGCTCATTGCAACTCCAATTTTGGTGATTCAAAGTTTCAGTGACTCAGAATTCCACAAGGATGTTGTGGTGAAGTTGGTTTCAGGATTTGATGCATACTTTGAGGTCATTTCTCTTTTTTAGTCGTTGTTCTCAGAATTATGGAAAACTTTGCATGTCAAAATTTGTAATTGATTCTTGATGGAATGGACTGAAATTTTAGCCTAAAGTATTCTATGTTCCGAGAGGAATGCAATGGTTAGCTAGGTCTAATTTAAAAGAGGTTAGTGATCAAATTTCCCAGTATGACCAGTATATAAAATGTATTACTAACTTTGTAAAAAGTTTGTGAAGAAATTATTTACCCTTGTTTTAATCCTAAACATAATTTAACAACTAATGACAAGTCAATAATTCACACATAATAACAAAGAAAAAAAAAGAAAAGGAAAAGAAAACAAGTAGCACATACTTCCCCTTCCCTCTTTTCACTAAATCCCCATTTTCACTATGTATTATTACAACTTTAAAAATAAAAATACAATAATGGATGCATATAAGATAAATCTTCAAGATCCTCCTCCGAATTCATCCCATCCCAAGGCGACTCTTCCCGTCCTATGTGCAAGAAACTAAAAGCAACTTGCAACACTTAAAAACAAGAACTAGCAGCACCAATATAGTGAAAATAATAATGAAAAAAAACAAGCAATTTCAAGAATGTATATGCATATAGAAAAAAGTGAACACTGACCAGTTAAATCTGACAATTGCTTTAAACTCAAAAACTTGATCTTGAATGTGGGAGAAACAAACCGAACCACTTTTGCAAAGAAATCAATTACTTTTTTTAGAAAACATGCTCAGTGAGGAAGAATGTAGGAGAATATAGTATATGTGTTCTTGTCTGTAAGAAGCTATCAATTATATGTTCGAAGATGTGTAAAGAGCCCTCTTTTTATAGTGCAGGGGAGTCAGCTGTTGGAGAGGTCCCATAAGGTAAGAAGAAATCTCTTCCCCAATCTATGTTTTCCAAAAATAATAAATTAACCAAGCATGAAATTTGGTCAATTTATTTTTACCATAATCAGCCCATAATATTCAAGATTTGTTTTAATAAAAAAAGGAACAACAAGAGATATGAATAAACAGAGTCTAAAGATAAAAATTACAAGTTTAAAAGTAGTCTAATAATAAGTTGATAATATAACGAAAAAATAACGGGAAATTTAATAGAATAATGGGAAAAATTAATTAAAAATTATAAAATATATTGTTTGTTGTCAAAAATTTGAACTAGTCCTACTCGGTACTCCCTCTTTCGTGTACGTCTTAGGCCAAATAACTCATACATTCTTCTGATTTCTCCCATACTCTTTTTTTTTAATCTACCCTGTTCATCTCTTCCTCTTAACCCTATATACTTAATACTTTCTTCTTTAACCTCACCCCCGATATGATAATTAATTTGTCCTTGTAAGTTTTTTGGACTTTAAAGCCTTCGAATCCTAGGAATTGACAGGTTAATCCATCGTTATTATTAAGCAGTTAAGAGGCTAACCATCTACTAAGGGTTAGATTACATGCAAATTGTCAAACATAATACTTAAACACATTTTAAACATAATATACATGATACTTCATAACTTGAACATAAGATAACAACTAAACATGATAACATAAATTCAAACATAATGTACATACGACCATATATTCTTTGGGGAGAAAACAGAAAGTAAAATGCACGAACTTACATGACTTAGACTGAGAGAGGTTTCCCATTCAGGAAACCCGATGGACTCCTACAAGCTTGTTAAATTACTAAGCATACTAATTTACAACAACAAATTTTATTTAGTTAGGAGAATTTTTTTTTTGGTTGAGGATGGGTTGGATACATAAGATAGATAAAAAGGAAGGGGAATATCTTGCTAAGAGAGAGGAGTTTTTACATCTTGCTCTTCTTTTTTCATGCCTTTTTCTTCAATATTTGATCATATAACGACTTTGGGACTTCAAAACCGAACTTGAAAACCTTGGATATGAAATGGCCTTGGAACTTTAGGCATGCAACCATCCATTTCCACCTATAGCATTACATATGCAACCGCCCATGTCTTCTTATAATATTGCCTCATTTTCAACACTTCACATGGTTATTTTTACCTTTTTTCCTAGTTATCAAAATATTGCTTGACTGCCATAATATTCCTTATCTGCCACTATTTCTTGTCTTTCCCCATCTACTTTGTTGACTTCTTATTTTGTCATTTTTTGTAATATCTGCTCATATGTCTGGATTGTGCAGTGTGATCGAATCGAAGCTCATTCCCGAATCCTCATCCATTTTATCATGAACCTCGTCATATAAGTCATGCTGAGTTCCTTCATCTTTCACATCTTGATACCTATCTTGAAGCTCTTGTTTAGTATTTTGCAAATATTTTTCCAAATTTTTTTCTGTTAGTTTTTCCATTTTTTTGTCTTAATTTACTTATCTTTTTCTTAGATAACTTACCTCTTAGTGTTGAAGGGAGTATCTATAATTTTTTCTCATTAGTTACACTTTTTGGCAAAGTGTCAGCCATTAATATATTTGATGAGTCTTTACCGGCTATTGTTTGAGCCTAACTAGTTGTGTCCATATCTGACACAGTAGCTTTGTTTGCATTCATTGGGGAATGCACACCCATCAATGGATTTAATGAGTCTTTACCGACCATCATTTGAGCCGGATTAGCTATGTTCATATAAGACACAGTGGATCTTTTTGCATTCATTGGAGAGTGCACACTCATCTCATCCATTTTTATTGGAGATGAAGAACTATAAGGATATTTGTTGCTATCATCCATGCTTATCTGCGTTTGATATAACTCGAATTTTACTGCCGTAGGCGTTCCTCCATTATTTTTATTTTTTCTATGAGTCTAGCATTTTCTTGCATTAGTGTTTTATTTATAAAATTCAATCTTTTAAATGCATCAGTCATTGAAGAGCAATAGTCACAAAAAATAAGTTTATCAGTATCTTTTTGGATATTTTAATGGATAGTCTATCCTGGATTATGTCTAAGGGCTGGAGAAATATTAAAGTTGGGTTCTAATATTCCTCTAGTATAGTCTAATGCTTCATTGAGATCATTAAAACCTTTGAAAAGTGTGGCTTTGACACCTTGTATGGAATCTACAACTTCTATCCATGTCTGAAAAACGCCATTTGTCTTTCCATGCATAATTATGTAGTATTTAAACTTTATTTCTCTACTTTTTTTCTGTGAAATATTGACATAGTGCATTTACTACGGCTATGAAATACTAGTTGTCTCTTTTAGTATAGGCTATCCAAAAATTATCTACTAGACACCTTTGTTGTTTATCTATTAAGCATTCAGGTAAAATCCTAAAAGATAAACTAGACGGTGGATAGAATATTAAATTATGCTTTCTAAAATATATTCTCTTCATTGTTTATACTGCTAGTGTTTGAGGTCTGAAATGAACATTACCTAAAACTATTTATGCATACGAGTCTAGAGTTGATGGCTCAGCTTTCACCATGTCTATAGGCTTTGTCATTGTTGGTCCTATGTTGAAAAAAAATAGTTCTCATTAGTTGAGTCTTAGATTTAATCTACTTAATTAATCTCCTAGGTTATTATCTTTTCCTTGAATATATTCAAAGACAATATTTTTGTAGATTAGATCGTGTCCATAAAATTAAGCCATCTTCGCCTACTACTTGTTTTTTCATTTATTTTTTGATAGAATTTAACAATTGCTTCGTAGTCTGTTCTGAATGTTTTTTGTCTTTCCATGCATAACTATGTAGTATTTCAACTTTATTTCTCTACTTTTGTCTGTGATTATGAATCTCGATATCTGTATCATACTGAGTTCCTTCGTCTTTCATGTCTTCATACCTGTCTTAAATCTCTTGTTTAGTGTTTTGCAAATAATTTTTCAAAGTGTTTTCTATTAGTTTTTCCATTTTTCCTTTCTTTTTCTATCTTGATTTACTTGTCTTTTTCTTAGATGACTCACCTCTTAATATTGTAGGGAGTATCTATAATTTATTCTCATTAGTTACACTTTTTGGCAAAGTGTCAGCCATCAATGGATTTGATGAGTCTTTACTGGCTACCGTTTGAGCCGGACTAGTTGTGTCCATATTAACACAGTGGATATGTTTGCATTCATTGGGGAATGTACACCTATCAATAGATTTAATAAGTCTTTATCGGTCATCGTTTGAGCTGGACTAGTTGTGTTTATATCTGACACAGTGAATTTTTTTGCATTCACTGGGGAATGCATACCCGTCTCATCCATATTTATTGGAGATGGAGAACTCTGAGGATTTTCGCTGCGATCTTTCATGTTTATCTGCGTTTGATATAACTGAAATTTTATTGCCCATAGGCATTCCTCCATTATTTGTAATTTTTCTATAAGTCTGGTATTTTCTTGCATTAGTGTTTCATTTTTAAAATTTAATCTTTTAAATGCCTCGATAATTGAAGTGCAATAATCACAGAAAATAATTTTATCAGCATTTTTTTTGGATATTATACTAGATAGACTGTCCTGGATTATGTCTAAGGGCTGGAGAAATATAAAATTTTGGTCCTCACATTCCTCTTGAATTGTCAAATGCTTCATTGAGATCAGTAAAACCTTTGAAAAGTGGGGCTTTGACACCTTGTGTGGAATGTACAACTTCTATCCATGTTTGAAAAATGCAATTTGTCTTTCCATGCATAACTACGTAGTAGTTAAACTTTATTTCTCTGTGAAATATTGACATAGTACATTTACTACAGCTATGAAATACTTATTATCTCTTTTAGTATAGGCTACCCAAAAATTATCTACTAGACACCTTTGTTGTTTATCCATTATGCATTCAAGTAATACCCTAGAAGATAAATTAGATGGTGGATAGTATATTAAATTATACTTTTCAAAATACATTCTCTCCATTGTTTCTGCTACTTTTATCTAAGGTCTGAAACAAACATTACCTAAAACTGTTTGCGGGTACGAGTCTAAAGTTGGTGGCTCAGCTTTCACCGTGTCTATAGGATTTGTCGTTGCTGGTCTCATGCTGAAAAATAAATAGTTCTCATTAGTTGAGTCTAAGATTTAATCTACTTAATTGATCTACTAGGTTATTATCTTTTTCTTTAATATATTCAAAAATAATATTTTTGTAGGTTGAGATCGTGTCCATGAAATTAAGTTATCTTCGCCTACTACTTATTTTTTCATTTATTTTTTGATGAAATTCAGTAATTGTTTTGCAGACTGTTCTAACTAGTATTTCAACCTTGTTTAAAACATATAGTCAAAAACTATTTAACCTATATACTGTTGCTAAAATTTATGCGTCTATACTACTTATATTTTCCCTTTCTTTATACTTTTCACTCTGATATGCACATATTTTTTCTTTACTTTTATTACTATATTTACTTGGTCGAGCTTTTAATACAGCTCCTCATCCTACAAAACTTCCATCCGTTACTATAATTAAATAATCAGTTTCAAGAGGTATATTTAAGTCAAGAATATTTTTAACTTTTTCTTTAATTTTTTGCACTAACTTGATATCCTCTGCATTAAAATGTTTATGCCCTTTACTTTCAGTCTTAGCGTAATGTAGCGTTGCTATTTTTCCTAAGTCTTGGATGAAATTCCTAGCATAATTTATAAGTCCTAAAAATTTTTGTAATTCTTTTGTGCTTTCTAATTTATCTAGCATTTCTAGAACTTTCTTAGCTATATGCGGTTGTAGCTTAATATTTCGTCTCCTAGTACTACTCCTAAAAAATTTTTATGTGGTTTACATAGCGCCATTTTCTTTTTACTAATTATTATACCATTTTCTATAAACAACCAAAATATTATTTGAAGGTGGCCTAGATATTCCCTTATGTCTTTACTAAATATTAAAATATCGTCTACATAAACAAATACAAATCTTTTATAGTCTCCAAATATATTATCCATTTTTGGTTGAAAACTAGAGGTGTTGTCTTTAGCTCGAAAGGTGTTCCTAGCCATTTGAAATGCCCTTCAGGACATGTAAATGATGTTTATTCTATACTTTCTTCGTGCATTCTAACCTGTCAATACCCTAATTTACAATCAAATTTACTAAACATTTTCTTTCCTTATATTCTGTTTATTAACTCATTTTTCTCTAGGGGTTTATATGCATCTGTTCTGGTATTATCATTAAGTTTTTTATAATTTGTTACCATTCTTGCCTTTCCCCTTATTATTTCACAATGGTCCCGCACCATAAAGGCTGCGGACCAATATTTTAACAAAGATCTTTGTATTACTCCTAGATTTAATAATTCTTTAATTTGTATGGCAAAGTCTTCCATATCTTGATTAGTAGCCTCTATTGCGGCTGTGTTTATTATATATTCTAGGTTAATAATCTCTAATTTACATATTACTTTATTCATCTCGCAATGTTTTAGTGGATTTTCACCTATTATCTCCTTTTCATTTAATATTTTGACTATCTCGTCCAAGTCTTTTGGACTTTTAATAGCTCCTATTTTGACTATTCCTGTTCTAAAGTTGTAAAACTTTGTTTCTATATCGATCAAAGTATAGTCTTTATTTAGTATATCATAGTCTTCTTCTTCGTACATTTCATCTTGTTTCTTACTACATTTTTTAGCATCTCTACATTCATTGCAACAAGACTGCAAGTGTTCTGGGCCTAGTGTGTTGGAGGATGTTGTCTCTTTTATGTATCTTTCTTTTTTCTGTATTGTTGTTGTTTGTACCGGCATGTAAGTAGTATTTTTAAAGAATGCTACTCCACCCCTTGTAATCAAACAACTACCATTGTTATGTAACATGAAATATAGTCCTAGAACAAAATCTACATTTATATTTAAATCCCTTATCCAGATTCTATCTACTTTGTAAGTTGTTTTTTAAAACTCACTACATGTATTTATGAAACTTATCTGTGTTTTATCTATATAGTATTGAGATATGTTATGAGTTCCGTCCATTTGAATTGCTGCAATTGGCTTATCTAAGATTTTTATTAGGTTTGATGGTATTATCTTTTTATTTACTATGCACCCGGTATATCCCATGTCTACTAATGCTAGAGTTTTTATCTCTACGTCTCATATCTTGAGCCTTGCTAGTATTTTTACTGTACTAAATTTTTTTCTTCATTACATAGTAGATCGCAAGTCTCTATGTTCATGAATTCTATTTCTTGTGTAGGTTCTGACTGCCAGTCTTTGTCCACTTTTTTTTCCATTTTCTAGGGCTCTTATCCTTTGTTCTAGCTCATTTACTCTAGTTTCTAATGTCATTATTCTTGAAGCCATGGTCTGATTTCTTTCTTCTTTGTATTCATCTTCTTTTATTATCTTGATTTTTAGCATGCCTTCTATAAATGCGATGCATTTCTCCATATAGCATAATTTACATTTAGCTCTTTTTCTCTACTTGAGTACCATTTACATATAGTACATTGATTACTATCTATCCCTTTATTCCTTCCAAATTCATGATTACATTCTTGGAAAACATTTACCATTGTGCTTGCTTGTATTTCTTCTAAATCTAAGTTCTCCATTGCTAGTCCTATTTTGTTTATTAATTCTTCTTGTTTTGAGTCAGAAGAGTCTAATTGTGGTTTCTCTGTTGGTTCTATACTAACAACAGAATATATACTTTTACTATCTGACATATATTTGTCTACATTTATTAATGTTTCTTGGAAATCTTCTATTAGTTGTAAATTTCTAGTCCGACTATTATTTCTCTTTGGACATACGTTTGCCAAATTTTTATGTTACCATAAGTAAAACATTCTAATTTATTTTTATAGTTTTTATCAGTTTTATATTTTCTAATGTGTCTAATTCTGTCTAGATATGGTTTTCTAGCTGATGACTTTCTTAGGTAGTATTTTCTTCTATTATATGTATTCGCATAATGTGGCCTATTTCTTTTATAACATCTTTTTCGATTTTGATCTTTATCATAGCTTTGAATAGTGTATATTATATTTTTATAGAAACTCATCTCATTTTGCTTTAAGCATCTTTCTTGATTTTGGTCTTTATCACAACTTTGAGTAGTATACATTATGTTTTTATAGAAACTCATCTTATTTTGCTTTTATTATTTTTGAATTTGTATATTTGTGCATTTTTCGGTTAGTATTTCCATTACATGTTGCACCATATGTCCTATTGACCATCTAGCATTCGAATTTTTGGATTACTCCTTCTCTTTTATACCATCTTTCTTCTATTTGTTAACCCAAAGCTCTGGGTAATTTGTTAAATAGCTTCTTCCCTAGTTCTTCGTCAAATGAATTTCCACTAATTGTACAGTAATAGTAATAATCTTTTAGAAAAGTGTTTATATAGAACAAACATGTAATACTTAATTGTTCTAGTCTTATTAGAGCATTTCTTTGTGGTATTACTAATCCACTATTCGGGCCTTCTCCCGTTGTCAAACTGTATCTTGTTAGTACAATTATAAAGATTAGCTCCCATATTTACTAGAGCCTGAAATTCTTGTGGGAAGTTAGACTTATAAGCTTCAAATAACGCTTTCACCGATTCCCCTAAGAAAGTCTCTATATATTTATACATTATTCTGTATCTTGATATGTCTTTATATAGTCTGCTACAACGATTCCTTTCTAGAGGTCTATGACTGTGATTTATGGGTCGTGGGCGGCTATATTTAGTATTTTTTCTTTATTACCCCCTTCTTGAGACTTAGTTGGTTCTTCAATTGGCATCCTTTTTCCTACCTGTTTTACATTTTCTGTTATTATTTTAGGATTTACCCTAAAGACTCTTCTTCGTGGTACATTCCCAGTACTTGTATCTTGTCACGCCCAAAGTTCCATTAAGATGGAATGGCACCCATTTCCAATAAGGATCGGGAGAACCAACCTATAACTACGCACTTTCTATGCATATTATAAGAGATTTCTACATTCAACATGCCTTTAAGAAAGTAAACATTAATAACAAGTCGAAAGGAAATGCATATAACTAGGCCGTCGAGGCCACGTTGTCTAAAGTACGAGACATGACCACCTATGGGTCGTGACTGGCACCCATTTGGGGCGCCAACCTATAGGTCGTGACTGGCACCTATTTGCGGCGCTCGAACCATATAATCAAACCAGACTCCCACATAGGTTACTATTCATCTATGAAAATTACGACAGAGTTTCCTCTGTTTTTCTAACTAACCACCTGCACATAGAAAACCCCAGCAATAGAATAAACATATATACATAGGTGCGGGCTGACTAGGTCACTGCTGCGGGATAACCGCCCAATAAACATAACAGTTATACATAGTATCCAGACTGACAGCCAGTCTAACTTATTTAGCGCATATACATACTATACATACTTTCTAACCTAACCCATACTCACAAGATATCCACAGACTTCTAACATGAATAAACTGACTCTTATGACGGGATAGGGCCCCCGTCGTACCCTCAAATGAATATAATACAAAGTAATAAGTTGCCTATGTACCAAAGGTGGCTCCGGAGCAAAGGAGCTCTTCAAAGCTGGTGGCCCGCAACTCTGATCGTCGGTACCTAGGGCATGAAATGCAGCCTCAGAAGAACGGGGGTCAATATGAAAGATGTACCGAATATGCAAAGCAACATGTACCAAGTATATATTATCAGGACAAGTATAAAAGCAGAATACAGTGGTGACTTGTCTACGCAAAAGATTATTCAAACAACCACAGCAAGTCCATAATACACCAATGCAATATCAAAAGCTACGGATAACAACTTTCATTAGTTCATAGCAGGGGTTTCCACCATAACACAAGATTTCTTTTCTAGACCTCCACATATTTATAAAAAGCTACGGATAACAACTTTCATTAGTTCATAGCAGGGGTTTCCACCATAACACAAGATTTCTTTTCTAGACCTCCAAATATTTACAAATTGAATATCAAGAATAGTACTTTTATTGTGCAATTTAACAAACCAAGACAAAATGTATAATAAACAAATGCATACTTGGAATCTCAAAATACTTAATTATCAAAGCGAACAGCGTATAGCAAACAAGCTCAAGTATAGGGCAAATGCATATCGTGCAAAAGTTGGACCGCTCTGATTATCGAGTCGCGCCCGCCGAACATGGCTGGGATGATCAAGTTGCGCCCACCAAGAATGTATTTTAGACCAGTCGGATTATCGAGTCGTGCCCACTGAGAGTATGAACTGGACCGCTCAGATTATCGATAATAGCGGAACATTCTTATTTGCAATTAACTCGTTATTATTAAAATTCCAAAATTTGTATCGAGTTATTAGTGCTTAACAATAATGACACATATACTTAGCTTTTCTTAGTTCTTCTTATTATTTTACCAAAGTGTTAGGTCACAGGTTGTCTCAAACCTATCAACCTTGTCAAGTTTCCATAGTTGACAACATGCCTTAACAAAATTCTCAACAATTAACAAACTTAGCAAACTTCCCAAATTATCTACTGATCAAACCTTTCCTACTTACAAGTCAAACTTTTCTTATTTTCAAACCAAATTGTCTTCTCTTACGATTTTGTAATTATGTTCTATTTATGTCATGAAAATTACTAAGAAGAGTTTTAGGAGGTCTTTTATGCACTCCGACCTTCCTTCGAAATTAGAAGTGTTTCTATTTTCAGGACAATTTGTTCCCACTCTATTTAGGTTCTTCCAAATCCCAACTCTTCATGAAATTCTAAAGATGAAAATTCTAGGTATATAGTTCACTAAAATACTTTGAGGGTACAAACGACCTAAAGATTTAGCTAACTAGTTGTGATACCAACCCGCAACCAACCTGAGTCGCACTTAGGCTTTTAGAGGGCATTATGCTCCGAACATATCAAAATATTCCTGCTTTTTACTGTTTCTCGAGTTCAAAACCTAGCTACATGTTCATACTTGGAGAACTATCCTTACTTGTACTAAAAGTGTTTATAGTTGAAACCAAACATCAATGATATTAAATTACCCGTATTAGCTATCCACAGAATACTAATTCCTCCGACCCATTTCAAAGGGTCCAAAATTCATAAATTGGGGCATTCATAACTTTCGAATGTTTCCAGAAATTGTTACATTGATTCCAAACTTCGCAATTGACCCAACATACAAAAATATGGGTTCTAATACCTAG
>DF366102.1:0-11535 GCA_000787875.1 Solanum virginianum
TGTTGGTGGGTTGATTTACTTCAAGATTTCTTGCATGATTTCACTCTTTGAATGCGTAGTTTGACACTGGCATTACACACCCGCCAAGTGTTTAATAAAATATTCGGTTTAGGGTTCTTGAGCCATTGATGATCCATTGCATGACCTATGACTTGTATGACCTTATGATGATGAAAGAAAGGTATATATGAATTGATTTCATGAGAAGTATCTATAGTGTTACAAGTTGACCACACCTAGTAGAGGGGGTGCTAGACCTTAATCACCATGGATTGCGGGGTGAGACCACCATAAACTAATTGAGGGGTTGATACCTCAATCACCACGGATGATGGGGTAAGACCACCATCAACTAATTAAGGGGTTGATACCTCAATCACCATGGATGGTGGGGTATGACCACCATCATAATGTTGGTCTCTTACTATACATATAATATGTTTTAAGTAAGCATGTTTTACTTCAAGCATCACTCATGCATACCATATTTTTATATGCTCATTTGTTGCCTAATTATGCATTTTGATTATGTTGCCTATCTCTTGTTACATTTCATCCTATATACTTAGTACATTCAAACGTACTAACGCATATTCTATACCTATATGATATTACCATGCAGGAGCCGGAGCTCCTCATGATCATCCTCGTCCTCCCTATGGTAGATCATCTTATAGATCATCCATAAATTGAGAATCCTTGTCAAGACATTTTATCAAACACTTGGTGGTGTGTAATGCTAGTTCAAAATCAAGCATTTCAAGAGTGAAATAATATGAGAAAACTCAATGTATATGAACTGACTAACATATAGTAAAACCCTCATGTAAGATACTTTGAAATCTATCATCAAATCTCATAATAAATCATAGTTTCATATCTCAAAACATGCATAGTGTCAATAGACAAAACCAATTCATAGTATAAGCTTGAAATAGATAAACATGCATAATCGATAAACATTTCATAAATCCCAACGTAATTTAAAATCAAACTCCATAATAAGAGATACCCATAGAATATACAAGTTAAAATCATGTAATTATGATGAAGAGGCAGATTGGGCTCCATGGGTGAATGAACCCAATGGATGAAACTCACATTGTTCAACCTTGGGTTATCTTGAATTGAGCTTGAAAGAACTTGGAGCTTAATGAGAATCCTTAAGTTCGAAAGTTAGGCTTGAAATTCTTTGAATTTGAATGAAATATTTGGTTAAGTCTTGGAGAGGATTTTTAGAGGATCTTGAGTGATACATAGTTGAAAAATGACTAATTGTAGGTGTTTTTACGCATAAGTGGGCATGGGGCTATGACCCCAGGCCCTTAGGCCAAAATAGAAAATTAATGAAAAATAAACACTAGTCTACATTTGGTCAGCAACGCGGACCCAACACGAAGGGAAAGTTTGTTCTGCTCTGCGCCCAGATCAAGTTGTCTCTTGGTCGTGGATGCACATTGGATAAGAAAAATTTTCAAAAATTATTATTCACTATGGTTCCTCTAAATTCTAGATTATACCTATTTCACACTCAATTTAGCCCATTGATAGAGAATATGAAGTCTGATTTTTGATATCACGCATGAATTTTGAGATATATCAAAATTACATTTATGGGTATTTTTGAAGCATATTTTTAGGGTATTTTTGGGGCATTTCAGATTTGTTGGAGAAAGGTTTCATTAGGCCAAGTATATCCCCATGGGGTGCTCTGGTGTTGTTTGTAAGAAAGAAAGATGGATCTCTTTGGATGCGCATTGATTATAGGCAATTGAATAAGGTAGCTATCAAGAATAAGTATTTGTTGCCTAGAATCGATGACTTATTTGACCAACTTCAAGGGATTACCTATTTCTCAAAGGTTGACCTATGTTCCGGTTATCATTAGTTGAAGTTTAGGGAGTGTTATATTCGCAAGATGGCTGTTCGGACTAGATATGGCACTTTGAATTTGTGGTGATTTAATACGGTTTAACTAATGCTCCGGCCATGGTTATGGATCTTATGAATCAGGTTTTCAAGCCATTCCTTAATAGTTTGTAGTGGTATTCATTAATGATATTCTTATTTATTCCTGAAGTGAGCGAGAGCATATAGATCATTTGAGGTTTGCTCTTTAGACCTTGAGAGAGAAAAAGTTGTATGGTAAGTTTAGAAAATGTGAATTTTGGTTAGGTGAGGTGGTTTTTCTTGGTCATGTGGTGTCGGGTGATGGTATCAAGGTTGACTCGAAGAAGACTGAGGTCGTGAAGAATTGGCCTAGACTATTAACTCCTTTGGATATTTGGAGTTTTCTTATGTTGGCTGGCTATTATAGGAGTTTTGTTGAAGGTATTTCATCTATTGCATCTTCATTATCCAAGTTGACCCAAATAAAGGTGAAGTTTATGTGACCGAATTATTATGATAAGTGTTTCCAAACATTGAAAGATCGACTGACATCGGCTATAGTTTTGACTTTACCAAATGTCTTAGACGCGTTTGTGGTGTATTGAGATACTTCTCGAATTGGGTTGGGTTGTGTACATATGTAACATGGCAAGGTGATAGCTTATCCATCAAGGCAATTGAAAATGCATGAGTATAATTACCCGACTCATGACCTTGAGTTAGCGGCGATGGTATTTGCCTTGAAAATTTTAAGATACTATTTGTATGGGGTACACGTTGATGTTTTCACTGATCAAAAGATTTTGCAATATGTGTTCACTCAAAGGGATCTTAACGTGAAGTAAAAGATGTGCTTTAAACTCATAAAGGACTACAACATTAGTGTACAATATCATCCAGGCAAGGCGAATGCTATAGCCAATGCTCTTTGTAGGCTATCTATAGGAAGTGTGGCTCATGTTGAGGAAGAGAAAAGGGAGTTAGCAAAGGATGTTCACCATTTGGCTAGGCTAGGTGTTAGGCTGGCCGACTCTAATGTTGGTGTATTCATGTTCAAAATAGAGAGAATCTTCGGTTGTTGTTGATATAAAAGCTAAGTATAATCTAGACCCATAATTGGTTGAATTGTACAAATTGGTTGCCAAAAAGATAGAAATATTCTCCAAAGAGGGAGATGGTGTACTTTGGTATCAAGATTGATTATGTGTTCTGGATGTGGATGATCTCAGGAGGGTGATCATAAGTGAAGCCCATAACTCTCATTATTCTTTTCATTCGTGATCTACTATGATGTATCGGGATTAGAGAGAGTTGTATTGGCGGTATGGTATGAAGAAGGATATGGCCAAGTTAGTATCTAAATGCCTTAATTGTCAACAAGTGAAAGTAGAGCACCAAAGGCCTGGTGGTTTGACTCAAGATATTGAGATTCCTACTTGGAAATGGGAAGATGTGAACATAGATTCTGTGGCTGATTTGCTTCGGACCCTAAGGCAATTTTACTCTATTTGGGTTATCATTGACTGAAAGACTAAGTTGGCTTATTTTCTTCCGACCAATACTACTTTTGGTGTAGAAGATTATGAAAGGTTGTAATCCATGAGTTGATAAGGTTGCATGATGTGCCTTGTTTTATCATATCGGATTGAGGTACCCAATTCACTTTGCATTTTCCAAGGTCATTTCAAATAGGACTTGGGACTAAGGTGAAGTTGAGCACCGTCTTTCATCCTCACACCGACAGGCAAGACAAGGGGATAATTTAAACCTTAGAAGACATGTTGAGGGCTTATATATTGGAGTTCAAAGATAATTGGGATGACCATTTTCAACTCATCCAGTTTGCTTATAATAATAGTTTTCATGCTAACATTGGTATGGCTCCGTTTGAGGCCTTGATTTGTAGGAGATATAGATCACCATGTAGGGTGGTTTGAGTTGGGATAAATGGCTTTAATTGGCCCAGGTTTGGTGTTGGAGGCCATGGAGAAAGTGAATTTGATTAGGGAGAGTTTGAAGACAGCCTAAAGTCGCTAAAAGTCCTACTTAGATACTAGAAAGAGGGACCCCAAGTTTCACGTTGGTGATTAGGTGTATGTGAAGGTCTCACCGATGAAGGACGTGATGCATTTTTACAAGAAGGGCAAGCTAAGTCCCCGGTATGTTGGCCCTTATGAAATTGTTGAGCAAATTGAGAATGTGTCTTATAGGTTGGAGTTGCCTCCGGATTTGAGCTCTTTTCACATGGTCTTCCATGTTTCTATGTTGAGAAAGATGGTTTGTGATCCTAGTACAATTGTACCTTTGTAAGGTGTTGAGGTTTAGGAGAATTTGTCTTATGAGGAAGTTTTAGTAAAAATTTTTGATAGGCATATGAAGCAGCTTCTTAACAAAGATGTGGCTTTAATTGAGGTGCTTTGGAGAAATTAACATGTGGAGAGTGACAAATGGGAGACGGAGTTGGACATGATGAAATGATATCCCTATCTTTGCTAATCTACTCAAGCCTACGGGTACTAGTGACACAACCCAAGCCTAAGTCCTAGGCGTACCATGGCGAATGGAAATTCGAAGACAACCCAAACAAGCCTCTTAGCATATCATGTACACATCCTTGGTTGCAGAAGAAAAATAAGACAATACCAAGAGTCAAGTATTTAAAAAGGGAAGAAGAACTAAGAGAAGTCTTAGATAATTATAAAATCATAAAAAGAGTCGAGCTCAAAAGTATATACAACATAGTATGCAACAACACCTCTACTTTACAATAGAGCGGGGGTCAAGACACTTTCCGGGCTCACCCTCATGATAATAAGTGTTCAACATAAAATAAGTCTCAATATAACATGAGTAACACAGATATTGTCCTGGGAGTTGAGGACTCACCAAAGCTTTCTTCAATGAACCAAACTAGCCACATAGAGGAGGATGATCAAAAGGAGCTCCGGCCCCTACATGGTAATATCATGTAGGCATAGAATATGCATAAGTACCTGAAATGTACTAAGTATGTGGGAAACAATGGATCTAACACATAAACCATAATATTAAAAATGCATAATCATAATCAATAGATATATAATCTCAATATGACATGCATGATCAATGCTTGTAATAAAACATGCTTGTAAAACATTTAAATGCATAATCATAATCAATAGATATATAATCTCAATATGACATGCATGATCAATGGTTGTAATAAAACACACATGTAAAACATTTAACTTGAATAACATATCATACATATGTGGGATGCGGTTCTAACCAACATAGACCAAGTTAGCTACTACTTGGAATCCAAGGCGCGATACCCCCTTGGTGAGGTGACGAGGTATGATACCCCCCTCAATGACGTGGCTGGGCATGAGGCCCCTGACAAAGTGTGGTCTACTTGCCAAGATAAGAAAAACATAATAAACATGATAACATGAACTAGATCGATCCACTAGCAAAGTCCATTTAGGGAAATAATATCATCCTATGGTGGCACATAGTTTAGAGACTAAAGGCTTTATATAAGGATTCCTTGAGTTGATCCCCCATCTTAAGCCTCAATCGGTTCTAAGTCTAATCCCACAAAATACTTGAAATAATCATACTTTAATTATAACATGAATAATTTATAAGAGACATTATAACTTAACATGAGTAGCTCATTACATGCTTGACCTCTTCTAGTGAGTTTACTTGAACTTTAATATGAGGGTAAAACAATAATCATGCTTGATCCCTCAACTTGACATGAATACCTTACAAGAGGATAAAATCTTAAAATAGGGTTCAACTTGTCACATGTAAAATCATAGATACTTTTCATGAATTCAACACATGCTTGAAAGCCCTTAATCATCATGAAATCACTTAACTTGTAAATCATGTAATAGTTCATCAACAACTTGAGAATTCTTGTCATGTAATTTCATCAAACACATGGTGGGTTCATTACCCTTGTTCATAATCATGCAACTAAAGAGTAAAACAATAAGAGTAAACTCAATTTAAATCAACCCACCAATATTGCTTAATCAGTCAATTCTTGATAAACCCCAACATAATTTACGTTTGTATTTCATAATAAGAGATACCCATAGGTAATACAACTTAAAGTCATAAAATTTTCATAAAATTAGAAGGTTGGGCTCCATGGGTGAAAGGACACATGGATGAAGACCCACATACTTTAGACTTGGGTTTTCTTGAGATTGACTAGAGCTAAACTTGAGACTTGACTTGGGTCCTTGAAATCCAAAGTGAGCTCGTGAAATTATTTAGATTGAATAGAGGGTTTGATAGTGTATGGGGAGGGTTTAGAGAGTGTTTTTTTTAGAATTTGAAGGTGAAAAAGGGCTAAGTATAGAGGTTTTCATGATTAAATAGGCATTGGGTCACCCAAATGGCCCCGGAAGAAACAAGAAACTAAGAAAAGACTTGCACAAGTTCACGTTGGTGATTAGGTGTATGTGAAGGTCATAGAAATTACAGTTATGGGGCATTCCGAAGCACATGAAGAGTGTTTCAATATCTTCCTCTTGAGAACATTCATCCCCAAATGTCTAAGAAACATGCGTAAGTGAAGTATTTATGAAGATTTCAACCCGACATGGATGCAACAATGCACTTAAACATCATTTCAAAAAGTCTCAACATGAATGTCAAAAATCAGAATATATTTATTACCATGAACATGAATGCATGAAAAAAATTACATAAGGGCACTATAGCACTTGGGTCACCAACACATTTCCTCAACATAGACACATGGAAAATCAAATGAACCACATTTTTATCCATAGGCAACTCCAATTCATAGACAACCTTACTAATTCTTCTCAAAATTCTATAAGGCCCCACAAAGCTTGGGCTCAATTTCCCTTTCTTGCCAAAATGGACCACACCCTTCATGGGTGAGACATCTAAGTATACGTAATCACCACTATTAAACTCAAGATCTCTTCTTCTCACATCAGAATAAGACTTTTGTCTACTTTGAGCCATCTTCAACCTCTCCCTTATCAACCTTACTTTTTCCAGAGCTTCCATTACCAAATACAAACCGAATAAGGCCATCTCCCCCACATCAAATCAGCCAACCAGGGCATCTACAATGCCTACCATATAAAGCTTCAAAGGGAGCCATACCAATACTAGAGTTGTAGCTATTGTTGTAAGCAAACTCAATAAGTGGAAGATGTTTATCCCAACTACCCTTAAACTCCAAAACACATGCCCTAAGCATATCCTCAAGAGTTTAGATAGTCTTTTTGGCTTGGCTATGTGTTTGACGATGAAAAGTTATGCTAAGCTTGACTATAGTACCAAGACCCTTTTGGAAGGATCTGCAAAAATATGAAGTGAATTGAGCACCATGATCCAAAATGATAGACAAAGGTACCCCATGCAATCTAACCAACTCATGAATATACTACCTTGCATAATTATTGGCATCATAAGTCAGTTTAACCATAATAAGTGGGCTGACTTTGTCAATCTATCCACAATAACCCAAATAGAATAAAAGTGTTTCCTAGTTGTAGGCAAACCAACCACAAAATCCATGGTGATCTCTTCCCACTTCCAAGTAGGAATTTCTATGTCTTGGGCTAGGCCACCCAGCCTTTGATGTTCAACTTTCACTTGTTGGCAATCGCGACAACTAGCTACAAACTTGGAAATATCTCTCTTCATACCACCCCACCAATACATCTCCCTCAAGTCTTTATACATCTTTATGGAACCAGGGTGAATAGAATAGGATGAATTATGGGCCTCCTTCAAAATTAGCTCCCTCAAGTCATCAGTATTAGGCACACACAACCTACCTTGGTACCTAAGGGCACCATCTCTCCCTTGGGAGAAAACCTCTACTTTACCATCCCTTACCAAAGCCTTTAATTCTAGCAAGGCGGGATCAAGGTCTTGTTTTGAATTGACTTCCTCAATCAAAGAAGATTTGGAACCATCAACAACCACTACACCATGATCCTCAACTTCATTCAACCTAACAACCAACCTAGCTAACCGGTGAACTTCTCTAGCCACCTCCTTTTCACCAAAATCAATTTGAGCTACACTAACTATGGACACTCTACTTAGAGCATCAGCTACAACATTAGCTTTGTCGGGATGATAGTGTATATTCATGTCATAATCCTTAAGGAGTTCTAACCACCTTCTTTGTCTCAAGTTAAGATCTTTTTATGTGAACATATATACGAGACTCTTGTGGTCAGTAAACACATCTACATGAACCCCATACAAATAATGACACCAAGTTTTCGAAGCAAACACCATGGCCTCCAATTCAATATCATGGGTGGGATAATTTTGCTTATGTACCTTTAATTGCCTAGAGGCATATACTGTAACCTTGCCATTTTGCATCAAAACACACCCTAAATGAATTCTTGAGGCATCACAATAAACCACAAACACATCTAGCCCTTCCGATAAAGCTAAAATAGAGGCGAAGTTAAGCTTGTCTTTCAAAGTTTTAAACTCTTTTAACATTCATCTGTCCAAATAAATTTTTCCTTCTTTTGGGTAAACTTTGTCAAAGAGGAAGTAATAGAAGAGAAACCATTCACAAAACTCTGATAGTAACCCACCAAACCCAAGAAACTCGAAATATCTATCGGAGTCAAGGGCCTAGGCCAATTTCTTATCACCTCCGTCTTCTTAAGGTCCACTTTAATTCTATCACCCGACTTCTTTTAACCAAAATTCACACTTTTCATATTTAGCAAATAACTTCTCATCCCTCAAAATTTGTAGCACTACCCTTAAAAGATTCACATATTCTTCCTTACTCTGGGAATAAATCAATATATCATCAATAAAAACCACTACAAACTTATCATGGTAGGGTTTAAAGACCCTGTTCATGAGATCCATAAATATTGTCGGTGCATTAGTCAAGAAAAAAGACATTACCATAAATTCAAAATGCCCATACCTAGTCTGAAAAGCCATCTTGACAATTTCACACTCCTTCACTTCCCTTGGTTGTATCCGAACTGAATATCAATCTTAGAAAAATGACTAGCCCCTTGTAGTTGATCAACAAAGTCATAAATCGTCGGTAGAGGATTTTTGTTCTTTATAGTGACTTATTGAGTTGTCGGTAATCAATACACATTATAAGGTAACCATCCTTTTTCTTTACAAACAACACTGATGTACCCCAAGATGACTTGCTAGGCCCTATGAAACCTTTCTCCAACAAATCCCTTGATTGATCCTTCAACTCCTTCAACTCTACCAGGGCCACACAGTAAGGGGGAATGGAAATGTCTTGTGTATAGGGAATGAGGTCTATACCAAAGTCTATTTCCCTTTCAGGAGGAACACCAGGAAACTCATTTGGAAAGACATCAAGAAACTCATTGACCACCCAAAACCAACTAAATAAGGACTTTAGACTCAACATCTTTAACCCTTACAAGATGGTAAATGCAACCTTTTGAAATCAATTTTTGAGCTTTAAGACAAGAAATGAATCTACCCTTGAAAACCATATTATAACTTTCCCCCTCAAGAACAGGTTCATTAGGGAATTGGAATCTAACTTTATGGGTCCTACAATCAATGGAAGCATGATATGCATGTAACCAATCCATTCCAAGAATAATATCAAAATCCACCATGTCAAGTTCAACAAAATAACAAGGCAAGACTTTATGCAATATGGACATCAGACAATCCCTATAGACTCTTTCAGTAATAATAGACATACCAATGGGGGTAGACACTTCATACGGTTCACACAACCATTCGGGACATACATGAAGCTTATTGGCAACAAAAGGAGTAATGAAAGAAAGAGTGGGCTCCAAATCTATCAAAGCATACACATCATAATCAAGAACCTTTAACATACACGTAACAACATCAGGTACCTTATTCACCCCTTGCATTCCTTGGAGATCATAAAACCTATTTTGCCTTAGAGCACCCCCTTGTTGGACTCCCTTTGCCCTTTGACCGATATTAGCACCTAGCCCTTGAGAATGACCATCTATACCATTGTATTGAGCATGAGGATAATCAACAACCTTATGACCCACTTCACCATAACCAAAGGAAGCATTATAGTTCTTCAAACATGGGCCACCATGGTTTCTCCCACACCTTTGTCAGTTGGGATTAGTCATCCCACCATTGCCACCTTGAAACCTTGGGTTAGACACCCCATCATTAGCAAATCTCTTGTTAGAAGCACTGGAGGCCCTTAGCCTTGGAATTTTTGGCCTTGTTGAAAATGACCACCCTTAGAACCTTAGAAACCACCATCAAATTGAGCCCTCTTGGACTCCTCACTTTTTTTTTTCCTACATTTTCCCTCTCAACTTGTTCGGCATATGTCATGAGCCAAGACAAGTCATATCATTCACTAGAATGGTGGTATGCCACTCTTTATTCAACAAGTCGGTCACTCCCAACAAAAACTTGTTCATCCTTGATCTAGTATCGACAACCAAATGAGGGGCATACTTTGAGAGCTTGTTGAACTTGAGGGAATACTCCCTCATACTCATGGAACCTTGCTTAAGATTTATGAATTCCATCATTTTAGCCTCTCTCAACTCCATGGGGAAGAACCAGTTCAGGATGGCAGCTTTGAACTCCTCCCGAAGAATAGCATCAGCATTTCTCCTTTCTAATTTCCTTTCAACAAACCAAATTTGGGCTACACCTTTGAGTTGGTAGGCCACTAATTCAGCCTTCCCCTCCAAATTTGCACCTATGATAGGTAGCACCTTATACACCTCATAAATGAACTCTTGGAGATCTCCCTCCACCTTAGAACTATGAAACTCTAGAGAATTCAACCTTGTGAAATCCCTCGCCCTTGAGGCTGAAGTATGAGCATGAGGATCTTGGGCCCTTTTGTTCATTTGGTTGGTCATATCATGGGCCAACATAGTGATGGCATTCCAAAACTCATCTTGGGCCACCCTCCATCTTGGGGAGCTTGAGGAGTGCGAGGGGCCGGTTGCTCCTCGGGTGTATGAGCTCTCTTTAGTCTTACTCTTGGTAGTGGCATAACCTAAAAGAGAAAAAGAGCATTCATTATGGGGGAAGCCTTATCTTTACATTTACAGCACGCCATAGATCATGACGAAGTGAAACATTTCATAAAATGCCTTAGAGCCTCCTATCCATAGTTGTGGCACACTTCACAACCATGGAGAAGACTCTAATCAATACGCTGTGTTGGATTTCCAAGGACCATTAACAACCTAGTGCTTTGATACCAAGTTTTTCACGACCCAAGCCTAGGGCCTAGGTGTGACACAGTGAATGGGAAATTTGAAGACAACCCAAACAAGCCTCTTAGCATATTATGTACACATCCTTAGTTGCGGAAGCAAATTAGGACAATATGAAGATTCAAGTATTTTAAAAGTGAAGTAGGACTAAGAAAAGTCTTAGATAATCACAAAAGTGTAAAAAGAGTCGAGCTCAAAAGCATATACAACATAGTATCCAACAACACCTCTACTTTAGAATGCAGCACGGGCCAAGACACTTCCCAAGCTCACCCTTATGATAACAAGTGTTCAACATAAAAGAAGACTTAACATAGCACGAGTAACATAGAAATTAACATTGGAGTTGAAGACTCACCAAAGATTTCTTCAA
>DF366100.1:0-15474 GCA_000787875.1 Solanum virginianum
GGAAAGTGCCTATGAATTAGTTCCAAGAAAGCATTTACGTCAGAAATAGAGGCTGTTAAGGATGTCTTATTGTTTGTTGTACTCTTTCTTCAGCACAAAGTTAGTGGATCGAGAAAGCAAGGATTGCTAGCGCGCTACGACTTATGTAGTTGATCAGATCAGATAGAAAGATCTTTCACTATAGTGGGAAGAAAACAGGTGGGAGCGAGCCGAGCGAGAGCAAAGCTAGTGCATGGGAGGTGACACCAACCACACTCTGGTGGGATTTTAGTAGTAGGCGGTATCCCCTCTTAGAGCATTGAAGCTGTCACAGGTCAACAACAAGGGGTTCGATTTCTGACTCCTTATTTCCTAACAATAAAATTCTTTTTGGGAAGGGCCAGTAACAATGGTCAATCTATTCACATGTTTTGATAATATTTTTTCTTGTTCACTAATAAATTGACTAGAGGACTCTTTACATCAAAACTTCAAAAACAAAAAGAATGAAGTGAAGAATAAACGAGACACAAACGAATAGACGACTCTCCCAAAGAGCCTTGAAGAACACTACATCATTATCAATCAACTTCACCACTCATCCATCCAACACCTCCACCGGGACCTTCTCCTAAGCCAACTTACCCTCCATAACACCCGCAACCTCAAAGTGTTATATAACACTAGAGTCACCAACACATCCCCTCAACATAGAAGCATGAAAAACCAGACAAACCAATATCTATACCCAAAAGCAATCCCCAAACTTTAACCAATCTTTACCAACCTCCCTCTACACCCTATAATGACTCATAAACCATTAACTCTATTGCCAACCTTAAACACATCTAACCTACTTGGTACCATGGACCACCATCTCCCCCTTGGGAGACAACCTTCACTCTACCATTTATTTTCCACCTAAGGCTTCCAACTCTAATAAGGTGGAATCAAGGCCTTGCTTAAACTAGACCTCCTCAACCAAAGAAGATTTGGAACTACCAAAACACTACACTACCATTCTCAGCTTCCTCAACCTAACTTCCAATCTAGCTAACCGAGGGGCCCCACTAATCACCTCTTTATCACCATTACCACAATGCTAGGTTACCCATAGGCACCCCACTTCGAGCATCACCCACATCACTAGCCTCAATGGGGAACTTAATGCATACTAATTTCATAATCCTTAAGGAGTTCTAACCACTTTCTTGTTACCCGCAGCTCACAACTATCATAATTAGCAAACAACCTTTCATCTCTCAAGACTTGCAATGCTACCCCCAAATGATTCACAAACTCTAAACGAATCAATACCTCATCGTTAGAGACTACCACAAACATACCAAGGTAGGGCTCTAAGACCCTATTCATGAGCCCCAATAGATATAACTGATGCATAAGCCAACCAAACAACTCCACCAATATTCAAAATGATTAGTCCTAACTCAAAAGGACACTTAGGAATATCACCTACTCTCCTCCACACTTGAGAACAAAACCCAGACCCACAAATCAAGCTTAGAGAAGTGACTAACTCATTATAGTTAACCAAATAGATCGACCATCCTTAGCCATTATATTACAACCTTACGGGTTCTACACTCATTAGAAGCATGCTATACGAGTAGACCAACTACCCCAAAACCTCCAACCCATCAAATTAAGTCGTCGTCCCACAAGAATACTTATAATATGCATGTACATACATTCAAAGAGGCAATACTCATTTTTCCAAATCATTTCAATGCACAATTGGGCTTAAAAGCCAAACACCATTTATAATAATTCATACTTAGGTTCAAATGACAAAATCATAATTTTATAGTCATAATACTCATGAATAAGAATAACCCATTCATATACAAAATGGTGCAAGTACCCAAAATGCTTAAAGAGCCAAAATCAAAGACATATATATGATCAAAATATTGTCACAACCAACCTTTTATCAAAATCATACCATAAAATGAAATTGCGCTTACCCATAACATAATTTTTCAAAATAATCCATATACATGAATGCATATGCTATGAACAACGAGGAAATGACATGAGTAATTAAGACTCCATTTAAAAATCAACATTTTTAATTTGAAGTTGAAGTGAAAACATAATTAATTCCATGTTTAAATCCATAGTGTAATCTCTCATGCGTAAATAATTTCAAAAGGGGAACATGCATACTTATAACTCCACAAACCCAAAGTAAATCCTCATAAAACGGTTTAAATCACATTATAATCATCAAATAAACACTACCCATGCATCAATAGAATTTTAGAAATCATAATATTCAAATTCCAAATTAAAATAAGTAAAATCCATGTAGGTTTTCTTGAAAATAATTTTGGATCTCCTTGATTGGAAGGGATCAATGATCAACCCTCATACTCATGAATCCCACTAGCACCAAGGAGTAACACAAGAAATAGTAACTCCCAGACCTATCAAATCAGCCTACTCAAAATGTCGGTCACAACATGGCTTTACTTAGGGTCAACTAAGTCATATGAGCTACAATAGAAGAGAACCTACTCACAATCTCCAGTAATAGCCCACTAAACCCAAGAGGCTCCTAATATCCGATAAAGTCAAAGGTCTAGGCTAATCTCTAATCACCTTCTTCTTACTAAGGTCCACTTTAATACCATCACTCGGCGCGGCACCACACAACCTAGGAAGGCAACCTCTTACAACCAAAATTCCCATCTCTCCTACTAGCACCCAACCTTCTTCCTTAAACTTATAGCACTACCCTCAAATGACTCACATGCACTACCTCCTTAGGGAACGGACCATATTATCATCACACCAAAACACCATAAACCTGTTAGAGTGGGGACTAAAGATCTTACTTCATGAGACTTATAGACATACCCAATGTACTAGTCAAACCCAAGAACACTATCCCAAAATTCAAAATATTAGAAAGGATATTCAAAGCCTTATCTACCACTAACAACAATTTTATAGACAAAACAATTTTAGTTCAACACCTCCATTTCTCACATGATAAGAAATTTAACCCCTTAGAGACCAATTGTACTTTAAGTCAAGAATGGACCTACCTCCTTTGCTATTACTTGACAACCTTCTACTCAAAGACGGGTTCATTAGGGAGTCAAATTCTAATTATATGAGTCCCACCATCCATCGAGACATAACATGCATGCAACTATTCCATTCCAAGTACAACGTCAAAATCCACCACATCAAATCCAACAAGCCACAAAGCAAGACCTAATGCAATACAAAATCGGATCAACACCTATAATCTTTTTTGCAATAATATCCAGCCAAGAGAATAGACACCAAAGATCCACACAACCACTTGGGCATACAAGAAGCCCCACCATCAACTAAAAGAATTGAGAAAAAATAGTAAATCTCGGATCCATCAAAATCAAAACCTTCTACTTACGTTCCTTCGCCTTCCTCCTTGAAGTGACATGATCAACTAAAAGAGCAAAGAATATTCATTAGAAGGGAAAAACCTATAGTCCATGAAGAAGAGAAACATTTCTTAAAACGTCTCATAGACTCCTACTCATAGTTGCAGTACATACCACAACCATGACATGACATAGACCATGAAGAAGTGAATTATTTCCTAAAACATCTCATAGCCTCCTACAAATAGTTGTGGTGCACAACATAACCATGAATAAGGCTCTAATCGACGCGGTGTGTTGAACTTTGAAGATATATCGACCTAGTGCTATGATACTATCTTTTTCACGACCCAAGCCTAGGGTCAGGATATGACTGGCGAATGGGGAACCCAAAGAAACCCCAAATAAGTCTCATAGCATATCATTACAGATCCTTGGTCACAGAAGCAACTAAATGACATTTGATGAATGAAAATAATGGCAAAAGTGACTAAGGGAGAACTTGTCGTAATATAGAATCAAGAGATAATAGAATTAACTCAAAGCATAAATACATAACTTTGTCCAATAACACCTCTAATATATAGATAATAGCGGAGCCAAGACATATAATCGGGCTCACCCTCATAGTCATAAGTGTATGATAAAGTAAAGAGAATCTTAATACATAGTGTGAGAGAATAGTCCTTGTCCCCAGAATGGAGGACTCACCAAAGGATAACTTGAACAATCCATTCTAGCCACAAGAAGAATCAATAGGAGCTCCGGTCCCTACATGATGATATTATCTAGGCAAGAGTATGTATTAGTATGTTTGAATGTACTAAGTATGTGGGATGCAATGCAACAATGGTAAGGATGATAATCAAAATGCATAACAATAAGCAATAGGCATAATATAGCAATGTGACATATATGATCAATGCAAAAGTAAAACATGCTTTCAGTAACTCATGCTCATATAAGATATCATATATGAAGAATAGAACAAGCTAGATTTCCAAATGTACAACCCTTTGGTAGGTTAGTGATGATGCTGCCCTATCACTTACGTGGATGAGTACTAATCGTCATCACGGTTGGTGATAATGCTGCCCCATCACCTAGGTGGATGAGTACGAACCCTTATCTTAGTTGATGAGTATAAACCACAATTTAGGTTAGTGATAGTGCTGCCCCATCACTAGGTGGAGAAGTACAAACCCTTCTCTCGGTTACTCGGGTTCTTGACTCCCCAAATTTTGCATGGTCTAATACAATACTTTATATAGGATTTATGATAAGCTCTAATCCAATACTTCATATAGCAATAATCATATACATAATCTCATTTCATCATCATAACATCATTCATATCATATCTCATACTTTGGACCTTCAATTCCTCAAGAAACCATAAACGGACATTTTATCAAACATTTTGAGGGTGTGTAATGGGGGTAAATGACCATGCAATTTAGAGATGAAATTGTGCAAGAAAATCTATTATATAGTCATCAATCAACATCTTGCAACACCCCCAAGACATTCACATTGAAACCCCTCATCAAATCCAACATTAGATCCAAGATCTAGAGCTCAAAACATGCTAAAACAACCATACTTTCATGAACTAAAACCACTGTGCAGTAAATTTCTTAATATACAAGACCCACATGTAAAATCAACCTTAAATTATGCAATATTAGTATAAAAGAAGCTTAGGCACCATAGGAGAAAGGACACAATGGTTCAACACCACATACCTTGACTTTGGAGAACCCTTGAAGAAGATTGGAAATGAAGACTTGAAACTTGAATGAGATCCTTAAGATTGGTCTTGAGTTTAAGACTTGAATTAAAGGTGAAGTACGAGTCTAAGTGTTTGAGTGAGTTTTGGGGAATGTTTAGGGTTATATAAGGGTAAAGTATGGCTAATTATATGTATTTTCAAGTGTGGGAACCCTTAGGCACAAGAATTATAAGTCTTAGACTGAAAAAATGAAAATTGGCACCAAAAACGATAGGGGCACATCGAAGAGTTGAAGCGGAAACCCCACTAGATTCTGCATTTTCTGCACAAATGAGTTCTATGAAAATGGGCACAAATCCTTCATCCGAACTTGTAATGAGGTGAAACTAAGTGCGTTAGAAAGAGAATTGAAAGAGCTTAAAGATGATAGGTTGTGGGACACCCAATTCTTTGTTTGCTAAGAGATATGCCCCTTCAAAGTTGACCCTCATAAATTTCATTTTTTGTTATTTTTTGATTTTGATATGGTTGCTCTAAAATTTGGATTAGACCTATTTCCCACTCAATTTGACCCCCTGAACAAGAAGTCAAATTTTTTAAATAATGAAAATATTTTTAGATATATGGAAATTAAGATTCTGGGTATTTCTGAGGTATATTTTAGGCACTTTTTTGGGTCGTTACATCGCTTATCAAATTCAAGACTTTCACACCCCGTATTTTTCATCTCCTGTGTATTCTTCCTTTAGATAATCCCAACTTTCTTTTGATGCTTTGAGAATCATAACTCTCATGAAAATTGTTGCAGAAACATGAGCAATTTGATTTTTTTATTTTCTTGTCATGACCCAAACCGAGGGCCTTGACGCGACACGGTGAATGGGGAACCTGAAGGAACCCCAAACAAGCCTCTTAGCATTTTGCACACATATCATAGGTTACGGAAGCAAATTAAGGTGACAACAAGTAAAAATATATCATAAGGGAAGCGGGACTATAAGAGTCTTTCATAACAACATAGGCATAAAAAGAGTCAAGCTCAATACATGAGGTTCACATCCAATAACACCTCTACTAATAGATGGAGTGAGGGCTAAGACATCTTTGGGCTCACCCTTAGGGATAAGTATCCAAAATTATTGATAAAGTCTTAACATAAACAAAAAAGGAAGATAGATATTCTTCTCAGATATAAGGACTCACCAAAAGCTAACTTCAATGAACCGGCTAGCCATGTGGAGGAGGAGGATCAATAGGAGCTCCAGTCCCTACATGGTGATATCATATAGGCATAGAGTATGCGTTAGTACTTAAAATGTACTATGTATGCGGGGTGCATTGCAACAAGGATCATAAACATAATAATCAAGATGCATAATCTCATCAATAGACATGATCTCAATATGACATGTATAATCAATACTTGAGTGTAAAAATTCTTTAGAATAATCATACTTGCATAACTTGTTCAACATAATAAAGTTACATGAGTACCTCATCCAAATACCTTGCACTAGAAGGTGAGAAATATAGCATGGGTCATGACCCCTTCTAGTAGATAGTGGATGGTATATGGTATTAGTCGTACGTGAGGGTGAGGCATACAACATGGTTCATGACCCCTTCATTTAGACATTAGGTAATACATAATAATAAGTCATACATGAGGGTCAAGCATACAACATAGTTCGTGACCCCTTTATGTAGACATTTGCCCTGTACTAGAGGGTGAGGTATACAACATGGTTCATGACCCCTTCTAGTAAGCTTTACAATTCACATGAGAACAAAGCATAGAATAAGAGCTCAACAATCAACTTGTAGATCATGGAACCTTTTCATGGGTTTAAAACATGCTTGGGAGCTCATAAATCACCATAAAAATACTTGTCTTGCACATCATGTAATAGTCTTTTATCAACATAAGAATCATAGTCATGCAACTTAATCAACATGGTGCGTATGCATAGACATGCTCAAAATCATATAATTTAGGAGTATAGGACAAGGAGTAAAATCAATTCAATTTGAAGTCATTTAAATCAACCCACCAACATAGTAGTAAAACCCTTATTTGGATGTCATGAAATCTATCTTGGGAATTCACCATCATTCATAGTCTCATAATTCTTGTCATGTATAGCCTCAATAAGCATGACTCAACTCATAGAAATAGATTCAATAGATATTCATGCATACTTATTCAATACTTGATGAATCCTATCTCAAATCATGTTTATAATGCATAGTGGAGTTTACCCATAAAATATCCAATATTAAAATCATGAAATTTGATAAAGAGGGTGGCTTCATGGGTGGAAGGAACCCATGAATGAAATCCACATAACTTAAACATTGAATTTCTTGAAATTGAATTAAGGAAGACTTGAAGCTTGGAGTGGATTCTTGAAATTGAATTGAGGAACATTGAAGCTTGATAAATCCAAAGCTTGTTCTTGAAACCCTTGAATTTGAATGGGGATTTGATGATGTTTTTGGAGAGGTTTAGAAAGGGTTTTGTGAGTTATAGAGTTGACGAATGGCTAAGGATAAAGCTTCTCACATTTATATGGGTATAGAGTTATCAACCAAATTCCCTCGGATAAAACTAGAAAACTGAGGGAAAAATTACACTGCTCTGCTCCCTAGGCGCAATGCGGACCAAATGCGTACTTCAAATAACACTGTGCCGCGCCCTAGACACATCGTACCTTAGGTGTGCATGCACACTGTTTTTAGTGCCTATTGGAAAAATTATTTTTCTCTATAGGTCTTCCGGGAGCTTCCCTTTTCCCACTTAATTTTGCCTCCCAAACAAGAATATGAAGTTGGATTTCCGAAATCATGCACAATTTTTTAGTTATTCGAAAATAGACTTATGGGGCATTCAAAGCACATGAGGGGTGTTTCAATATCTCCCCCTTGAGAACATTCATCCCTGAATGTCAAAGAAACGTATATAAAAGAAGTAATCATGAGCCTTCCAGCCCGATATGAATACAACAAATGCACTTAAACATCATTTTCAAAAAGTTTCAAACACATAGGCATCATAAGTCATTAAACTTGTCATCATGAACATGTATGTACGCAAAAATGATATGAGGGTTGGAGCTTAAGACTCTAAATCATAAATAGGACTTAAAATATCACCTTCGGCTTAAGTAGAGGGAAAAAGGTAAGGATATAGCTTTTTCATGTCCCCTTAGGCTTCCCAAGTGACACTTTCAACTTTATGATTCCTCCAAATGACTTTGACGGATGCCATATCTTTGTTCCTCAACTTTTTCACTTGTCTATCCAATATTTCCACCAAGACCTCCTCATAGGTCAAGTTATCCTTCACAATACCTGCCACCTCTAAGGGTACTATAGCACTTAGGTCACCTAGACACTTCCTCAACATAGACACATGGAAGACCGGATGAATCATACTCATATCCATAGGCAACTCCAATTCTTATGCAACCTTACAAATTCTCCTCAAGATTCTATAGGGCCCCATAAATCTTGGGCTCAATTTCCCTTTCTTGCCAAACTAGACCACACCCTTCATGGGTGAGACTTTCACGTATACCCAATCATCAACATTAAACTCAAGCTCTCTCTTTCTCATATTGGAGTAGGAATTTTGCCTACTTTGAGCCATCTTCAATCTCTCCCTTATCAACCTCACCTTCTCCAAAGCTTCTATAACCAAATTTGGGCCCAACAAGGCCATTTCCCCCACATCAAACCACCCAATCGGGGATCTACAATGCCTACCATATAAAGCTTCAAAAGGAGCCATGTCAACACTAGAGTTGTAGCTATTTTTATAAGCAAACTCAATAAGTGGAAGATGTTCATCCCAACTACCTTTGAATTCTCTTAAAGGGAGCCGTGCCATTACTAGAGTGTAGCTATTATTGTATGGAAACTTAATAAGTGGAAGATGTTCAGCCAACTACCTTTAAACTCCAAAACACAAGCCCTAAGCATATGCTTAAGAGTTTGAATTATTCTTTTGGCTTGACCATCCATTTGAGGATGAAAAGTCGTGTTAAGCTTGACCTTGGTACCAAAACCTTTTTAGAAGGATCTCTAAAAATGAGAAGTGAATTGAGCACCACGATCCGAAATGATGGACAATGGCACCCCATGCTACCTAACCAACTTATGAATGTATAGCTTGGCATAATGCTCGGCACCATAAGTTGTTTTAACTGGTAAAAGCTGAACCAACTTTGTCGTCCTATCAACAATAAGCCAAATAGAATCAAAGTGTTTCCTAGTCTTTGGCAAACCAATCACAAAATCCATGTTAATCTCTTTCCAGTTCCAAGTACGAATTTCTATGTCTTGGGCTAGGCCACCCGGCCTTTGATGTTCAGCTTTCACTTGTTGGCAATTGTGACAACCGGCTACAAACTTGGCTACATCCCTCTTCATCCCACCCACCAATAGATTTCCCTCTAGTCTCTATACATTTTTGTGGAATCGGGGTGAATATAATAGGATGAATCTTGGCTACATCCCTCTTCATACCACCCACCAATAGATTTCCCTCTAGTCTCTATACATTTTTGTGGAATCGGGGTGAATATAATAGGATGAATTATGGGCCTCTTTCAAAATCAACTCCCTCAAATCATCAACATTAGGCAACACACATAACTTATCTTGGTACATATGGACACTATCGCCCCCTTAAGAGAAAACCTACACTTTACCATCCTTCACCAAAACTTTCAATTCTGGTAAGGTGAGGTCAAGGTCTTGTTTGGACTTGAACTCTTCAATCAAAGAATATTTGGAACTATCAATAACCACTACACCACCATTTTCAACTTCATTCAACCTAACCCCAACCGAGCTAACCGGTGAACTTCTCTAGCCACCTCCTTATTTCCATCATAATTGTGAGCTACGCTTCCCATGGACAGTCTACTCAAAGCATTGGGCATAATATTAGCTTTGCCGGGATGATAAAGCACACTCATGTCGTAATTCTTAAGGAGCTCTAACCACTTTCTTTGTCTCAAATTAAGATCCCTTTATGTGAACACATATTGGAGACTCTTGTAGTTGGTAAACACATCTACATGAACCCCATACAAATAATGATGTTATATTTTTAAAGCAAATACCACGACTGCTAATTCAAGATTATAGGTGGAATAATTACGCTCATATAACTTTAGTTGCCGAGAAGCATATGCTATAACCTTGCCATTTTGCATCAATACACACCCCAGACTAATTCTTGACACATCACAATAAACTACAAACCCTTTCGATAAAGCTAAGATAGGAGTGGAGATAAGATTGTCTTTCAAAGTTTGAAAACTTCTTTAACATTCATCGGTCCAAACAAATTTGCCTTCTTTTGTGTCAATATTGTCATAGGGGAAGCAATAGAAGAGAAACCATTAACAAATCTCTGGTAGTACCCTGCTAAACCCAAGAAACTCCTAATATTCGTCGAAGTCAAGGGCCTAGGCCAATTCGATATCACCTCCATCTTCTTAGGGCCCACTATAATTCCATCACCCGATACCACATGCCCTAGGAATGCAACCTCTTTCAACCAAAATTCACATTTATCAAATTTAGCAAATAATTTCTCATCCCTCAAAATTTGCAGCACCACTCTCAAATGATTTACACACTCTTCATCACTCTGGGAATAAATCAATATATCATCTATGAAGACTATCACAAACATATTAAGGTGTGAAGACCCTATTCATGAGATCCATAAATATCGCCGGTGCATTTGTCAAGCCAAAAGACATTACCACAAATTCAAAGTGCCCATACCTAGCCCGAAAAGCCATATTGGGAATATCACACTCTTTCACCCTTACTTGGTGGTATCCGGACCGAAGATCAATCTTTGAAAAAGGACTAACCCCTTGTAGTTGATCAAATTGGTCATCTATCCTTGGTAGAGGATACTTGTTCTTTATAGTGACCTTATTGAGTTGCCAGTAGTTGATGCACATTCTAAGTGAGGTATCTTTCTTTCTTACAAACAACACCGGTGCACCCCAAGGTGACTTGCTAGGCCTTATGAAACCCTTCTCTAGCAAATCATTCAATTGGTCCTTCAACTCCGCTGAAGTCTTACGGTAAGGAGGAATATAAATAGGTTATGTATCAGGGAGGTGGTCTATACCAAAGTCTATTTCATTATTCTTTTGGCTTGACCATCCATTTGAGGATGAAAAGTCGTGTTAAGCTTGACCTTGGTACCAAAACCTTGGTCTATACCAAAGTCTATTTCCTTTTCGGGAGGAATACCGGGAAGATCATCGGAAAAGACATCAAGAAACTTATTGACCACCGGAACCAACTCAATAGAAGGTCTTTAGACTCAATATCCCTAACCCTCACAAGATGGTAAATGCAACCCTTAGAAATCAATTTTTGGGCTTTAAGACAAGAGGTAAATCTACCCTTAATCACTGAATCATGACCTTCCCACTCAAAGATGGGCTGGGCTCATTAGGAATTTGGAACCTAACTTTACAAGTTCTACAATCAATTGAAGCATGATATGCATATAACCAATCCATCCTAAGAATAATGTCAAAATCCACCATGTCAATTTCAACAAAATCACAAGGCAAGACTTATAGCAATATAGACATGAGACAAGCCCTATAGACTTTTCTAGTAACAATGGACTCACCAATGGGGGTAGACACCTTATAGGGTTCACATAACAATTTGGCGCACACATGGAGCTTAGTAGCTGCAAAAAGAGTAATGAAGGAAAGACTGGCACCCAGATCTATTAAAATATACATATCATAATCAAAAACCTTTAACATACCGATAACAACATTAGACACCTCATCCACTCCTTGCCTCCCTTGAAGTGTATAAAATCGATTGTGACATGGAGCACCCCCTTGTTGGCCACCTTGAGCTCTTTGATCAACATGACCACCTTGTCCTTGAGGACGACCATCCTTGCCCTTATTTTGAGTATAAGGGCAATCAACATGCTTGTGGCCTACTTTTCCATACCCATAGCAAGCATTTGAATCCCTCAAGTATTTGTCACTATGATTCCTCCCACACTTCTGGCACCAAGGATTAGTCATCCCACCATTACCACCTTCAAACCTTGGGTTAGGCACCCCATCATTAGCAAACCTCTTATTACGAGCACTAAAAGACCCTGGGTCTTGAAATTTATAACCTTGTTGGAAACAACCACCCTTAGCACCTTTGAAGCCACCATCAAACCAAGCCCTCTTGGACTCCCCACTTCTCCTCTTCCTAATCTTCTCCCCTTCAAGCTGTTCACCGTAGGTCATGAGTCAAAATAAGTCCATGTAACCCACAAGCATAGCAGTACAACACTCTTCATTCACCAAATTGGACGCCTCTCGACACAAACTTGTTCATTCTTACCTTAAGATCAACAAAAAAGTGAGGAGCATAATTTGAGAGCTTGTTGAATTCGAGGGCATACTCCCTCATACTCATGGAGACCTTGCTTGAGATTCATGAACTCCATCATTTTTGCCTCTCTCAACTCAATAGGGAAGAACCGATTGAGGAAAGCGGCCTTGAACTCCTCCCAAGAATGGCACAATTATTTCCTCTCTCTAATTTCCATTGAGCAAACAAAATTTGGGCCACACCCTTTAGTTGATAGGCCGCTAGTTTTGTCTTCTCCTCCAAATTCACCCCCATGATAGTGAGCACCTTATACACCTCATCAATAAACTCTTGGGGATCTTCCTCCTTGTTGGACCATGAAACTCCAGAGGATTCATCCTTGTAAAGTCCCTCACCCTTGAGGCCGGAGTAGGAGCACGAGGGGCTTGGGCTCCATAATTCAATATATTTTCGTAGCATGGGCTGACATAGTGATGACATTCTAGAACTCAACTTATGTAGCCCCTTCTCCTTGAGGAGCTTGATGAGTTGGACCCTCCTCGTGTGTATGGGCCCTCTATGGTCTCCCTCTTAGTAGTGGCATGATCTAAAAGAGAAAAAGAGCATTCACTATGGTAGAAAGCCTTATCTTTACATCTAGAGCACGACATAGATCATGAAGAAGTGAAACATTTCCAAAAACACCTCATAGCCTCCTATTCATAGTTGTGGCGTGCTTCACAAACATGAATAAGACTCTACTTGATACAGTCTGTTGGATTTTCCAAGGACCATTTGCAATCTAGTGCTCTGATAGTAACCCCAAACAAGCCTATTAACATTTTTCACACACATCATAAGTTGCGAAAACAAATTAAGCTGACAACAAGTAATAATATATTACAAGGGAAGCGGGACTAAAGGAGTCTTTCATAATAATATTGCTACAAAAAGAGTCAAGCTCAATACATGAGGTTCACATCTAACTACACCTCTACTAATAGAAGGTGCAGGGGCCAAGACATCTCCCGGGCTCACCCTCATAGATAAGTATCTAAAAATATAGATAAAGTCTTAACATAAACAAAAAAGAAAGATAGATATTGTCCCCAGATATGAGGACTCACCAAAGCTAACTTCAACGATCCTGCTAGCCATGAGGACAAGGAGGATCAATAGGAGTTCCAGTCCCTACATAGTGATATCATGTAGGCATAGAGTATGTGTTAGTACTTAGAATGTACTAAGTATACGGGGTGTAATGCAACAAGGATCATAAGCATAATAATTAAGATGTATAATCATGATCAATTGAAATAAGCTTAATATGACATGTCTAATCAATACTAAAGTGTAAACATTCTTGAGAATAATCATACTTGTATAACTTATTCAACACAATAAAGTGACATGAGTAGCTCATCCAAATACTTTGTACTAGAGGTTGAGGAATATAGCATAGGCCATGACTCCTTCTAGTAGATAATGGATGGTACATGGTATTATTCGTACATGAGGGTGAGGCATACAACATGGTTCATGACCCCTTCATGTAGATGTTAGGTAATGCATAGTAATAAGTCATACATGAGGGGAAGGCATACAACATGGTTCGTGACCCCTTCATGTAGACATTTGCCTTGTACCAGAGGGTGAGGTATACAACATGGTTCATGAACCCTTCTAGTAGGCTTCACAATTCGCATGAGAAAAAACATATAATAAGAGCTCGACAATTAACTTGTAGATCACAGAACCTTTTCATGGGTTTAATACATGCTTGGGAGCTCGTAAATCACCATAGAAATACTTGTCTTACACATCATGTAATAGTCTCTTATCAACAGAAGAATCATAGTCATGCAACTTAATCAACATGGTATAGGACAAAAAGGAGTAAAATTAATTCTATTTGAAGTCATTTAAATCAACCCACCAACAGAGTAGTAAAAACCTTATTTGTATGTCATGAAATCCATCTTAGAAATTCTCCATCATTCATTGTCTCATAATTGTTGTCATGTATAGCCTCAATAGGAATGAACAACTCATAGGAATAGATTCAATAGATATTCATGCATACTTAATCAATACTTGATGAATCCTATCTCAAATCATGTTTATAATGCATAGTAGAGTTTACCCATAAAATATCCAACATTAAAATCATGAAATTTAATAAAGAGGGAAGGTTTGGCTTCATGGGTGGAAGGAACCCATGAATGAAATCCACATAACTTAAACATTGAATTTCTTGAAATTGAATTGAGGAAGACTTGAAGCTTGGAGTGGATTACTGAAACCCAAAGCTTGTTCGTGAAATCCTTGAATTTGAATGGGGGAATTGATGATGTTTTTGGAGAGGTTTAGAGGGTTTTGTGAGTTCTAGAGTTGAAGAATCACAAAGGATTAATATTTTCACGTTTAAATGGGCATTAAGTTATTACCTAAATGCCCTTGGACGAAACTAGTAAACTGAGAAAAAAATTACACTAGTCTGTGCCATAGGTACGACGCAGACCAAGCACGCACTTCAGATAACACTATCCCATGCCCTGGGCATGCATGCACACTATTTCTGGTGCCCATTGCGAAAAATATTTTTCGCTATGGGTCTTCTAAAATCCGAGGGCTACCATTTTCCCACTTAAGTTTTCCCCCTGAACAAGAATCTGAAGTCGATTTTCTAAAATCATACACGATTTTTGAGATATTCAAAAAATACACTTATGGGCATTCCAAAGCACATGAGGGGTGTTTCATTTCTTTTCTTTTTGGTTTTTGATCTGAGCCACTGTGGGATTATCGAGCAATGGAATAACATCATAATCTTCTTCTACGGCCTCCCAAAGATCTAAAGCCTCAAGATAAGTCTCCATTCTTATTGCCCAGAGATGATAATTTTCACCATCAAAGATAGGAGGAGCAATTTGAGAAAACTTATTTTCAGAATTCATCGCACAGGTCCCTCAAGAAAATGGCTCGGGTATG
>DF366099.1:0-12493 GCA_000787875.1 Solanum virginianum
TTGATTTTTCTTTCATTTCAACATCCTACTACATACTTAGAACCTTAATAACACAATAAACAAGATAAATTCTTACCTTATCACTTCAAATCTTCAATTGGGTAGGGTGGTTCCAATCAAGAACGAAGAAGGATTTTCTTGCCCAAATAAACCTTCCATACTCCTTAGGGGTCTTAATATGGTGGATTAACACCAACAATTTGGTTAAGAAATGAAGGAAAGTGAATTTTCGTTTCTTTGGAGCCTAGCCGAGAGCCTTGTAGAAATGGTATTCTTGTTCTCAAATTTTTTTAAGCATAGGGAATGAAGGAAGTTTAAGGCCTTAGCATATATTTATTCTTGCCACATGACCCCACCTCCTCACTGTTCCAATAAGAATTAAACACAATTGGGGTGGGGGCAAGCCTTCATATTTTTTTACGATAACAACTTAACCATACACCACTTTTGTCTCCAAACTTATCCTACGTAAGTCAATTAAGGACTCACGAATCACAACTACCCAAGTTATATATATAAAAAATTCTACTTGAGTTCCCAAAATTTTTGAAAATGTCACTTAAGACCCAAATTTTCCAAAAATACAACATTGGTCCCAAATTTTGTAATGATTCCATTACCCCAAAATACGGGTTCTAACATCTTCCTCCCTTGAGAATATTCATCCTCGAATGTTAACTAACCTCATGAGTTTCATAACCAATTTAGGGGGAGTTTCCTTCCAATCACCATAATAACACATTTGATACAAAATTGCCCCTCTGGGCCTCTGTGGTCCTTCTCGTAGGCATCACTATACCCAAGGTAATTTGTCAGATAGGAATCACTCTACTAACAGGTCTAATGCACGGTCTAAGGTCATGTGGTCTTTCTCATAAGCATCACTAAACCCAAAGTAATCTGTCATATAGGAATCACCCTACTAACACAGCTCTAATGAACAGTCTAAGGTTAGAAGGAAGAGTAACATCCTAAATATCTGGTAGCCTCCCATTTATAGATGCGGTGCATGACACACCGATAAACAAGACTCTACTAGACATGGTCTGTGGACACTCCGAGGACTAACCTCGCTCTGATACTACTTCTATCATGACCCAACCTATGGGTCGTGACTAGTACCCGATTGGACACCCAGACACAACTACTAGCCAGATTCCAATTATAGCGACCAACATTTTTACAGAAATTTTGGCAGAGTTTCCTCTGTTCTACTGACTACCCGCCTGTATATAGAAAGGTCCCAGCATACAACACAGTATATATATATATATATATATATATATATGTATGTATATATCCATGCAGGCTGACAAGGTCACCACTGCAGTTAAACCGCCCAACATATAAAACATACGTACATAACATACAGACTGACTTATCCCATACTCACAGGCGTCCACAGACCTCTAGGTAAACTAACTTAATCAAAAGATCGGACAGGTCCCTCGTCATACCCTCAATGTACATAAATGTGAACCAGAGAAAATAATTGTAAGTATACCAAAAGTTTGCTCCGAAGCAAAAGGAGCTCTTCAAATGATGGATAGGGATCCTAAGCTGGAGGGTCTCTCACTTGTATAACTGTACCTACGGGCATGAAACACAGGCCCCGAAGCACAGGGGGTCAGTATGGAATACGTACCGAATATGTAAAGTAGAATGCACAAAATGTAAAATAGGATAGTAACTGCAACAGAAACATAATAATCTAAATCATACATAACGTACAGGAACGATAGCGAACTCCAAACTCGCGCCATACCACAATATCTAACCAGAGAGTTCAAATCTTCATAATTTCTGTCACTTATAACCATGGGATAACTATACTCACAAATCCTAATACAAAAATGACATAGAGCAAAAGTTGGGCTGCCCGAATTACCGAATTGTACCCACTATTGGACCACTTGAATTACCAAGTCGCGCCCACTATTGATATGTCCTGGACCTCTCAAATTATCCTAGTCGTGCCCAGGTGCAACTAAATCCTAGACCACTTGAATTACCGAGTCGCGCCCAGGCATAATGTCCACACACCAACCCTGGACCGCTTGAATAACCGAGTCGCGCCCAGGTGTAATGTCAACAAGAACCAACAAGTAGTCATACCAATAACGTGTAAATAAACACATTTACGGATATGTGACAACTTACGACTTAAAACTTGAAGTTTTGAGAGCTAACAGTCAACTTAAATAATAAGAATACTTTGATCAAACATGTGTATCGGAAACCAGATTCATTTTCATCAGGAATAAAATTCTTTATACTTAAAAAAACTGACAAAACCATTTTGATTTACTAAATAAAACCTTAAACTACACTTCTAGTGAGCTGATCCAACTTTGAACTCCAGCTAATGAGGAAGGTTCTCTTAAATTTTCCAAAAATAAAAAAAACTGACAAAACCATTTTGATTTACTAAATAAAACCTTAAACTACACTTCTAGTGAGCTGATCCAACTTTGAACTCCAGCTAATGAGGAAGGTTCTCTTCATAAGTCTTTAAATAATTATGTCAGCCTTTGACATTCAACAACTACCATGTGAAAGATAATTCTAATCACTTCCAGTAAATTCAAACATCACTTTAGAAAGGCCATGGGGGTATCCTTACTGGTCTTAAAACCTGGACCTAAAGCAATTTTCGAGTCACTGTCAATGCTAAGCTTCACTTACAACAACGAAATTTAACAATTTAAATATATGAAAAAACTATATTTTACACTACTTGCACAGCACAATTTGTTCCCAAAGGAAATTCAATTGTGTAGAACCACCCCCGACTATATATACCGGATTCACCTTTAATGCTACATTAGCAGCTTCCCTCAATGTCTATGGAATTCAATAATTATATATATATATGAAAAGATTACTTTTACCCTATTTGCACCATGTGACTTCTCAATGAAGGGAATTCAAGTGCTAAGGCATAGTCAGCTAGACTTACTTCCATTTCAGAGTCGTAAACATACAGATCTTTTACATAGTCAATAGCTACAAGCGGGTTCTTTTGCATCCTTATTGTCAATATCTTCACATAACAGACTTCGACTTATCCAAGCCACTAACTCTCAATTCTAGATTCACCTCTAAATTAACCATTTTTTAAAGAAATCCCAAGCTTTCATTACCACTTAACTTGTCGTTCAGACATTGAAAGAAAATGACAACATTGTGATTGTATCATACTAGATAAAATAATAGTACACACAGAACAAAAACGTACTCAAGTTCTAACACAACATAACCTCCATGTCATGCAAATAGCTTATCCTCTCAAGTATGATTAGAAATGTATCTTAATTATGAGTCAGACTTTAAATGATGACAGATCTCTACACACAGCACAGGCTCCAAGTCAAACAATAGCTAATACGTGGATCTGAACTTTTCTAGGCAAGTAAATAGCATCACTCCATGTATCTGTACAAGTTATGTTTGGGAAGCAAAGGCGTAAAAAGATAGTTTACTAAGTCATGCCATAAAACAAATGATTTACATACCTTAATTCCTTCGCCAAACTAATCCCAACGTCAAGCAACTCCAACTTACTCTTCTGGATGTCAAACGTCTACAAAAATCACAATAACACTCACGATTAGCTAACATCCCGGGCTTTAAACCCCAAATTCGCCCCTAATTTTTATAAAAAAAATTTGACAGCATCTCCCCTTAAACTAGACCACCCTGAGAATCTATCTCGGCCCTAACCCAACAACACCAACAACAAAAACAACCCAACGACCAATAATAAGCCTTTTTAAGTACCTAACTTCACTAAAATCACTAACGAACCACATTTTTATCACAATTGCAAAAATTGGGCAGCAAACAGTTTATATACATATTTATCACATTCAAGCACTTTTATATACTCCATGAACGATATTACATCCCCCAAACATCAAATGTTTACTTCCAATGTTAAAACATAACATTTCACTACATATAAGGATCCCAATTTGACCAACACTCCAATTATACGTATAACCAATTTCCAATGCCTCTTGTACCTCATAAGGATCATATTCATACCATCAAAACACAATTTCATAGATTCATGATAATATAACACTATTTACATCCATACTTGAAATTTGACTCTAGCCTTCCTTATTCACAATTCACTTTATCAAGCTACTTTTTCAAGATTTTTTTTTCAATTTAGCATACTCCAGCATACATAGAATCTTTAACTTACATCAAACAAGGCTAAAAACAACCATACCTCTTCAACCCTTTAAATGAACCCAAATCGATAAAGTCGACAAAGGGGGCAATATGTTGACCTTTAACACCAATTATTTGGTTAAGAAATGAAGGAATGTGAATTTTGGTTTCTTTGGAGCTTAGCCGAGAGCCTTGTAGAAATGATATTCTTGTTCTCAAATTTTTTTTAAGCGTGAGGAATGAAAGAAGTTTAAGGCCTTAGCATATATTTATGCTTGCCACATGACCCCACCTCCCCACTTGTTCCAATAAGAATTAAACACAAATGGGGTGAGGGCAAGCCTTCATATTTCTTTAAGACAACAACTTAACCATACACCCACTTTGGTCTCCAAACTTATCCTACGTGAGTCAATTAAGGACTCACAAATCACAACGACCCAAGGTATATATATAAAATAATTCTACTTGAGTTCCCAAAATTTTCAAAAATGTCACTTAAGTCTCAAATTTTCTAAAACTGCAACATTGGTCCCAAATTTCGTAATGATTCTATTACCCCACAATACGGGTTCTAACACTCCACATATAAAGGCAAGTCTTGGTCAAGCTAATGGTCCACCCACACACTTGGATCTATTACCACACAGCACATTTTAAAGAGCACTATCCAAAGATGTCTTTAAGACCCCAACTTTGCAAAACTCCACTTTCGGTCCCAAACGTTTCCTAATCGATCCAATTAAGGACATATGGGGTCTAATATGCAACATCTAAAGTAGGATGGTTGGTGAGACAAAGCGGGACTATGGATTTTAGATTTAAGAAAAAATAAATTATCTTGTTAAATTCTTAATAGTTATTTATCGTATTTACTTACTATAATTTTTTTCATCAGTTAGTTATTTTTCTTTTTCTCTTTTCTTGTCTTTTTTTTGGGGCTTGATGTTGAAGATTTCTTAAAAATTATCTTTCTATGAGATAATGGTGAAATCTGCGTACTCATTTGTGAAATTTCACTGGTATATTATCGTTAGCTACTTTGAAAATATTAAATCAATAAACCTGCAAATTATTTTACGGATCCCAGAAACAAACAAATATAATTTATTTGGTTTTTTGAAGTAAAATATGATTTCTTATTAATGAAAAGGATGTACAAAATAAAAATGGGCCTAACCCCAATTCAAAAAAAATTATTAGGGCTAATATTGTAAAATCATAATTGAAGCAGTTGAATAAATATAATCAAATTGCATTAAAAATATTAAATTAATGAAAACGTAAATTATTTTTGTATGTCCTATATAATAGCGACGAAGAAGCAGAAAGCTCAAGCAAGCATGTTAACGACAAAATACCTGCTTGACAATAAATCATTTATATGACAATGTCATATAATTAAATTGTTGTTAGATCATCACATGTGAACTATTCTTGTAGCAATAAATTTCAAATATCTTGATTAATAAATGCTTCCTTTCATTGTCATATAATTAAATTGTTGTTGCATCATCACATGCGATGATGTGAACTATTCTTGTAGCAATAAATTTCAAATATCTTGATTAATAAATGCTTCCTTTCATTGTCATATAATTAAATTGTTGTTGCATCATCACATGCGATGATGTGAACTATTCTTGGAACGATATATAAACTTACAATCATTTATTATGAAAATTTACAAACACGCCACTAGTCCACACTTTAAGTGCAAACTCTGTGGAGATTTCTTATGCAAATGTGTAAACATGGATCAATTACAGGCTTTCATTGTAGCCTTAAAGGATGAATTTTATAATTCCGGAAGGAATACATAATGCACATCCATAACCTATTATATTCTACATAAAAAGAAATGGAATGTTTTCATTAGCCTCTCTTCATACATTTATAATTGGCATTCTAAAATTGTATCTGGTCTAGTCTAAATTAATAAATAATTTTTTTATTGACATGTGAACGTAATTAAATATAAAATTTCAAACAATATTATCTGTACAACTCACTAATGGATTAGTGAACTACAGAATTATTGCCAGAGGCTAATGAAAACATTCCATTTCTTTTTATGTAGAATATAATAGGTTATGGATGTGCATTATGTATTCCTTCTAAGGAGTTTTTCTTTTATGAGACATTGAATGTTGATGTATTCTAATCAATGCTCTTTAAGAGAGTGTTAGATCACTAGGTGATAGATCCATGTAGGGTTACATAAAAAAATCATTATTGAACTTTTTACATATGCAACGACTGTTTATACTCATTATATCACATCATAAACAATTGTTTTTAAAATTTTTTATTTAAAGTATATTATTACTTGTGTAAAGGTAATTCTTGAATAGGTACACTAAATTAATGCTTAAAAGACATATATCACATGTTATGCATTATTAATTTATGAGTCCTAAACATATATCACATCAATTTATATATTATTACATCATTCCAATTGCTGGATTAACACCTTAAATTTACTATTCAACGATTTATTATATAAGAGAATAGATTACAAGTAATATCATTTGTTGTCTTGAACAGATAAAGAGACCAAGTGTCCGCCAATGCCTAGACCGAAGGTCAAGCATGACATATAATGAGCAAAAATTTAAATATTTTGTCTAAAATTAATCTTAAAATATTGAATTAGAACCTGTGAAAATTAATTAGAAATAAGTATATCCTCTTTTACTTATATTAAGTCTATCAATTAGAACTTTAAAAGAAATGTAAAGTTATTTCATGAGGAAATAATAAAGATGCATAGCATATCTTTTTTACCGACAACAAATATATTAGTAGCATGTGACATTTAAAATGTAAACTTATTCTATTAAAAAAATAATAAAGATGCAAAGTTAGGTTTAAATGTATGACCATAGTACTCTAGTAACAATAGGAAGGACACTCTAAAGGTTCTAGAAAGGATGTTTTATCACTAATGGATTAGTGAACTACAGAATTATTGCCATGACATGAACTATATGAATGATTTTGAATATCGGTTTATTAGTAAAAAACCTTCTCCAACTTTTGAATTGTCGAAACAAGAACTTTATGTGAGAGTTGTAATTAGTGAACTATAGAATTATTGCCATGACATGAACTATATATACTTTAAAGAGAATATAATACATACTTCAATGATTTTTTATGAAATAATATATTGTGAATTACATTAACTCTCAAAAATACAATTGTGTGAAGTCACGTGTGTAAAATTATCCTTTCCTATATGAAATATAGTCCTTTTAAAAAAAGTGATAAATTATAAGGTAAAAAATTAAACTCTTATGAATAAGGTAAAAAAAATAATTGTGTGAAGTCACGTGTGTAAAATGTCTAATAAGGAATAATATATGTCATTTTATAATGGAAGATGTATTGTCCTTTCCTATATGAAATATAGTCCTTTAAAAAAACGACTGATAAATTATAAGGTAAAGAATTAAACTCTTATTAGGTGAAAATTTAGGAAAAATATATAGGCATGAATTATGTCAATAATATGGATTAATTACTGCCATGACATGTGCTATATATACTTTAAAGAGAATATAATACATATTTGATTAAACTAAAAATAAAATGGAAAAAAAATATTATCTAATCCTACATGGATCAGTCACATAGTATAGGACTCTCCCAAAGAGCAATGATCAGAATTCTTTCATAATTGACATTGTAAAATTGTACCTCATCTAGATTAATAAATGAATTCATTTAATTGGGATATCCATAAATGAATCTGTAAGGACCCATTAGATATTTTAAGAATTGGTCCTGTTATTTTCTTAAAATATCCCTTTCGTAATAAATTTTAGTATATTTTGAACTATTCGATAACTAAGACTAAAAGACCACAGACTGTTGAGGGGGGAGACAAAACTTATTGGTTGTATATCTTGGGATGACGGACAAGAATTAGTGGAATGCATAAGAATCTTGCACTAGCTTTACTGTAAAGATTGTCTACAAATTGATAATGGACAATGTTAAGTGAGAAGAGCACCTTGATTAAATATTCCATCTTGATATAATTATTCCCATTAGGACAATTATTATATTCTTGAATTAAGAGGTTGGAGTATTATATATATCTCCTTAACACATCATAGTTAGCATAAAACAAGGAAGAAGAAGAAAGAGGGTAGGGAGAACATAAGAGCCTCGTGACAGTCTGCAACCTTCCTCAATTATGTCAGCATGTTCTTCAATATACTTTGCCATGTATTACTATTATTATTATTTATTATTATTATTATTATTTTAATATATTGAGATAAGTAATTAAATCATAAGTATATTATGTTATATCATTAATGTTCTTCCTTAAGGGTGGAAGTTGAAATCATTATGTATATTTGTTCATAGGTCAAAATAAATAAAGGAAATAAGGACTTGACAGTGGGAATATTCAATGAATAGGGATGGTTGGATAATGAGGTGTAATTGTCAGGACCCAACCCCGTGGCCCATGACTAGTGCCCGGATCGAGCATCAAAACACAAACACAAAGTCATATTTCCAACAGATAGCTTATTTTTACAGAAATTTCAGCAGAGTTTTCTTTGTTTTACTAACTATCCCAAAATGACCTGCATACTAGAAAGTGCCAACAAAACCCATATAGAGCCAACAGAATATCAAACATATATATATATATATATATATATACGTGCCGACAAGGCCACCAAGGTGGGTAAAACCACTAACAAACATACTAAGCCAGTCTAGCTATACAAACTGGGCACAACCCACATATATATATGCATCCACAGACCTCTACACAGACTGACAAAATCATAGGATGGGACAGGGTCCCGCTGTACCCTCCATAACGTATATGCAAAATAATAAACAAGTTTATATACCAAATATAGGCTCTGAAGTAAGGGGAGCGCTTCAAATTGCAAGTGAGAATCCTAAGCTGGAGGATCACTAACCTGTACGTCGGTACCTGCGGGCATGAGACGTAGCCCCCGAAGAAAGGGGGTCAGTACAAAATGCGTACTGAATATGTAAAACATAATGTACAACATATAAACCGGAGTAATAATCAAAACGAAAGTATATTAATCAAATGCATATTCAAAATATCCGTCTCCGACAAAATCTCGATCACAAATCACGAACATATCACAAAAGGGCATAATGCCAAACATATTAGAAGCCCAGCACCTTATAACACCAATCTAAGTGGTGCCCAGCCCTTGGGCGCATCCGACCCGCCGAACACAGTACCACACCAGAATACATGCATATCATAATGGCACGATAAAAATTGGCCTGAGAACCGATAAACGATATCATAATAGGCACGAGTAGAGTAGTGAGTAATCATATGCATAAAATTGTTATCATTAGTCCAAAAGATAGGTAAAGTAATCATATCTAAAATCAAATTAAGATTTATCTCAAATTCTTTTCAAAGTTACCAAAATTTCATAAAAGGGTGTCGCAGGTCCCACGACCATTAGAAACCCGAGCTAGCCCAAAGTAGGAGGAACATACTTGTCCTAGATCATGCAAACTATTACGGAGCATTTCAAAATAGTTTTCAAGGCAATTCGGGCTTTCTTTCAAAAGTTACGGACATTTATAGTTTTAGAACCCATAAAGCATAAGTCCTTTCAAAATTTCTCAAATTTTACATATTCTTGCGGTTTACAAATTTCAAGAACATAGGAGTCTAGATTTTAACCAAGTATCATATGAATACCAAGGAACTAATATAAATGTCATGACCCAACCCTATAGGCCGAGACTAGTGCCCGAAGTGGGCATCCAAACACGATCACAACGCCAAATTTCAAATGGATGACTTATATTCATAAAATAATTTTGACAGAGTTCTTTCATTTTATATACTAACTCAAAATAACCCTGTACTCAGAAAAATTCTAACAGATGCAAAGCAGAATAAACAGAATATCATATACATATAGAATGGCAGACAAGGCCATAGTGGCAGGCAAACCGCTCGACATACACATCCTACCTGTCCAGTCATATACACTGGGCACAACCTACATATATATGCATCTCCAGACCTCTAAACAACTGACAGAATCATAGGACAGGACAGGGCCCCGCCGTACCTTTGAGTAAACATGTATGCATAATAGCAGAGAATGTATATGCCAAAAACAAGCTCCGGAGTAGGGGAACACTTAGTATATTATGTTATATCATTAATGTTCTTCCTTAAGGGTGGAAGTTGAAATCATTATGTATATTTGTTTATGGGTCAAAATAAATAAAGGAAATAAGGACTTGGTACATCCCTCGAAGAAAGGGGATTGTACGAAATATGTACCGAGTATGCAAAGCGGAATATACAAAATATAAATCGAAATAGTAATTAAATCAAAAATATAGCAAACCGATGCATATCAAAATATCAAAATAATGACTTTCCAAGATACCAGATGCATATCCAAAATCACAAAATGCTTACTTTCCAAAAATACAATTCATACATATGGCACAAAAAATATGGTCGCCCGCCCGTCAATGGCGCCATATTACCAGAAAGTTCAAATCTCTGAGATCTCCATCGCATATCACAAACACATCAGAATCTCAATCACAGCACAACGCCAAACACATCATACGTCTAATCACAGCACAACGCCAAACACATCATACGCCTAATCACAGCACAACGCCAAACACAGCATACACCTAATCGCAGCACAAAGCCAAACACAGTATTCGCCCAATCATAGCAAAATGCTAAACATAACATAAGCCCAATCATAGCACAACACCAAACACAGCATAAGCCCAATTACAACACAACACCAAACACAGCATATGCCCAATCACGGCACAACGCCAAACACAGTATATACCCAATCACAACACAATGCCAAAACAGTGTCACGCCTCAAATCCCATTAAGGTGGACTAGCATCCGTTGCCGGTAAGGCTCGGGAGAACCAACTATATCTATGTCCTTTCTACATGCAATATAATGAATTCCACCTTCAGTATGCCTTTAAAAAGGTAAATAGCACTAACAAGCCAAAAGGAAAAGCATATGACTAGGCCGTTGGGGCCACGCTGTCTGAAATACAAAACATGCCCACACTTTAAGTTTACATAGTCTACAAAGCCTCGACATAATGACAAGTATCTGATAAGGGTCAGAATAGGCCCCGCCTCAACCAACTGTACGATACAAAAATATAAACTCTAGACATGCAAAGCTCCAAAGCAGCCTGGAACTTGGTGACAAAAGCTGGATACCTTGTACTCCTACTGGGGAGATCAACTAGCACCTGTACCTGCAGCATGAAATGCAGGTCTCCCGTAAGGGACGTCAGTATGAGATAATTATCATGACCCAACCTATGGGCCGTGACTGATACTCGATGAGGGCACCCAGACAACGTAATCAAATCAAAGCCTAACATGAAATTACTATTCACTTTATAAAAAATTGGGCAGAGTTCCCTCTGTAATATAGACTAACCACCTGAAACAGAAGATTTCCAGCTAACCAATAGATAGATATAAACATGAATACATGAATAAGCGGGTCGACAAGGTCACCGCTGCGGTCCTGCCGCCTAATAACATGACAAGGAATCATAATACTGAACTGGTGGCTGCATGAAGCACAGCCCCCGAGGGAACGGGGGTCAGTACGAAAGAAGTACCAAGTATGTAAAGCAGGAAGTACATAATATCATCAGATTAGCCAAATGAAAGTAGATAACAGTAGTACATATATTGCTCAGATTAGACAAAGACCATAGTCAATTGATTTCATATTCGTGCATATGTCATGTTTTGGTTTCAGCTTAACCAAGAGTCAAAGAAGTACTTGAAAGAATCAACGGACGGGAATGATGGCGCCCTCCATACTCGCGCCATACCATAGCATGACTCTAGAAGATTCCACCTGACCATGTCTCCGATACATAACGTGAACGTGTGGGGTAAGTGAGCCGGCGTCCCTGAACTCAGTTACCCAAAGGGGGCATAAAGCCATCATGACATGAGCCCAATCCAGCCTAACTCCACTAAGCGAAGCTGGCCCTTGGGCGAGGCTGACCCGCCGTATCCAGCCAACTTTGGAAAATATATACATATACATATAATAGAACAGGCATGAGTAGGCCGGCCCAGGAATCGGCGAAATAGAAATATAGTGGCACGAGTAGAGTAGAGTGAAGCATATTTACATAATCATTTTTGGGTTCCTACTTGGGTGTGAATTCATATTTGGGTGTTGTTGGGGCAAATTATTTCCTCAAGAATTTCATTCTTGGCCAATAAGAAAATTTTCCAA
>DF366098.1:0-14472 GCA_000787875.1 Solanum virginianum
GGTGTGCATTGCGAGGTCTTCACTGATCATAGAAGCCTTCAGTATGTATTCGGACAAAAGGATCTAAACTTGCTTTCCTTGAGGCTCGTTCTTCCCTGATAGACCAGATTCGAGAGCATCAGTTTGAGGACGAGAAGTTATGCCTCATCTGAGACAAAGCGACCAGATGTGAGGCTAAGGAAGCGGTACTTGACCCTGATGGTGTTTTAAGGATTGGAGGTTGAGTATGTGTGCCTAAGGTAGGTGATATGATTAGATTGATTCTTGAGGAGGCACACTGTACTCGTTGTTCCATTCATCCAGGAGCAGCAAAGATGTATCATGACTTGATTCAGCACTATTGGTGGTGTGGTATGAAGAAGGATATTTCAAAGTTTGTGGCTAAGTGTTTGACTTGTCAACAGGTTAAGTGTGAACACTAGCGGCCTGGAGGTGAGTTTCAGAGGATGTCCATTCCTACATGGAAGTGGGAGCGAATCACTATGGATTTTGTGGTGGGTTTGCCCACTACGGTGGATGATTATGACTCTATCTGGGTAGTCATGGATCGATTAACTAAGTCTTCCCGTTTCATTTCGGTCAAGGTCAAGTAAACAGCAGAAAAGCTAGCTGAGCTTTACATTGGTCAAATAGTTAAATTGCATGGTGTGCCCGTTTCTATCATTTCTGATCGGGGTTCACTCTCCACTTCATATTTTTGGAGGACCTTGCAGCATAGTCTAGGTACTCAGCTAGATTTGAGCTCAGCCTTTCACCCTCAGACAGATGGACAGTCTGAGTGGACTATTCAGGTGTTGGAGGACATGCTGCGGGCGTGTGTGATTGATTTTGGTACCCGTTGGGACCAACATTTGCCCTTAGCAGAGTTCGCCTACAATAATAGTTATCACTCCATTATTCAGATGGCTCCATTCGAGGCCTTGTATGATAGACGGTGTAGATCTCCGATTGGTTGGTTTGATTCAGCCGAGACGGACGCATTAGATGCAAACTTTCTGAGGGATGCTATGGAGCAGGTCCGTACGATTCAGGGTAGATTGCTGACGGCCTAGAGTCAACAAAAGAGTTATGCAGATAGGAGAGTTTGAGCGTTAGAGTTTATGGAGGGCGATCACGTTTAGCTCAGAGTATCACCCATGAAGGGTGTGATGCTGTTAGGGAAGAAGGGCAAGCTTAGCCCTCAGTTTATTGGCCCATTTGAGATTTTGGAGAGAGTTGGAGAAGTGGCGTATAGACTGGTCTTGCCACCTAGCTTATCATTTGTACATCCTGTGTTCCATGTCTCCATGCTCCGGAAGTATGTGCCCGATGAGTCCCATATACTCTCATTTGATTCGGTGGTACTGAGTCCAGACTTGTCATTTGAGGAGGAGCCTATTGCTATTTTGGATAGATAGGTTCGCAAGCTTAGAAACAAGGAGATTGCTTCTGTGAAGGTACAATGGAAGAATCGTCCAGTTAGAGAAGTGACTTGGGAGATGGAGTCTGACATGCATGCTAAATATCCTCATCTTTTCAAAGTTTCAGGTACTTTCTTCTACCTTATGTTCGAGGACGAATATGATTTTGAGTGGTAGATAATGCAACGACCCGTTAAGTCATTTTGAGATATAGAGTTTAGTATATTATAAAATATTAATCTTGAAATATTTTAAAGGGACTTTTTGGACTATTCAATAGTTTCATTATTTAATTGAGAAGTAATTTTTAGATAATTGAATTAATTAGTGGGTAAAAGTGATAATTTATGTAACATCTTATACTACTTATAATATATTTATTAAAATAGGTTAGTATGGTTTTCGAATTAATTAATGGGTAAATCTAGATAATTAATAAGTGGTGGGTTAAATATTAATTTAGTTAAATATCCTATACCACTTAGTATATATGGTAAAATTAGTTATTAGGGTTTAATTCTTTTAATATAAGTTGAAATATAAAAGAAAAGAAAAACTGAAAACTTACGGTGGTGGGCAGGAGAGAAAGCACCGTCGTAGCTTCAGCCTTCAGGTGAACAATTAGTGCTAATCTCAGAATTGTATAGCTAATTCTTACGTATATAGATACGTATAGATATATATTGTTGTGTTAATATTCTTAAATTGAATTGTAGATAAGGTCAATAGTGATAGTTGGATTGGCAGAATGCCACAACATGGTTGATTTAACCTTCCAGATGGTGACAAACAACCATTAATTGAACTGTAACATGCAGTTAGGAATGAACTTAGTGCAGCATTACAATTTTCCCAAACTAACGATTACAATTGATGAGGGATTAACGTTGTAGTAGTTAGTGGCGAACTAGATTGGCTATAACGCAGCATTAGGTGTCTTGAATTTCTTTTCTAATATGATATATATGTGTATATATATAAAAAGATGTTTTCCTGCATCTGCACGTGCTAACAGTGCTGTAGGTTCTTTATTTAGTTGAACCTATTACTATGTTATTTGTCTCGAATATGTATGTGTACATGTATATGTTCTGGTACTAATGTTAGAGTTTGTATTATATGAACACCATCTGATCTTAAATTTGGAAGATATTAAGACTTAATCTTAGGCTTGGAATTTTGAACATTGATTATAGATTTGGGCAAGTCTTTCGATCAAACCTAGGGATATAGTAGTTTAGGTGTTGCTAGTTCAAAATCTTATGGTGATACTTTATTTGACTAGATCGTGGTGCTAAGGATTCTATTCGAAAAGGAAAGGCTCAAGTGTTTGATTGATCATGACTCGACTAAGGCAAGTGGAGTTTCAAAACCTTGTAATTCTCGTAGAATTCTCAAATTTTCCTTTCTTCTATGTGTGATGCATGACATATTTGTAATAGTATAAAATAGGGTGAATAAGTGTAAATGTGAGTTGGTGTGATGTTGTAATACTTAAATTGAAAATGTGGTTGAGTGATGAGAATTCTATTCTTGAGATGTATGATTCGTATGAGCATTTTGCATATTTTATTTCCATAAACATGATTATTGTGCATTTGTTATGTGTTTACTAGAGGATCCAAGAAAGTAAATGAAAAGCCGAAGGGAAATGGTTCCAGCTAGTGAAAAAGAAAAAAAATGAAAAAAAGATATACTATTTCGAGTGTCGTACGCCGCGACGGATACTATATTTCAAAGGTCTTGTCGTACGTCGCGACGGATACATGATCCATGTGTGGCCCCATGGGTTCTGACTGAGGCATGTTTATGATCAGCAGATGTGTATCACTTGTGTGTTGTGACTTGGGTTGTGGGTTGGGGTACACTAAGAATTTACTTCTACTTATATTATATCTTGCTAGGCTGGCTGATTTTTTTTGCAGGTTGTAGTTGTAGAGGTAGGTTGGAATGAAAGGAGTTTGTGTATTCTGTAGTGCTTTGTTATATTCGAGAAACAAGACACTTTAGACTTGTGTTTTCCTTGACTTTCTATATTACTAGAGGCTTGCACACGTGACAACCTGGTTTCGAGGATTTTCAATTAAGTTGACTTATTATCCGCAATTAAACTTTCATTTTATTATTATAAATTCGTATTCTTAATGCTATAGTTGGGTTGTAGGCTGACTTGTCTTGGTGGGATAAGACCAGTGCCATCACGCCCATTTCTGGGTCGTGACAAAGATGACCAATTTTGGGATGGATCCACTCTCTTAGTATTTCGTCCCTTACCTTGGCAAAGTATGGGATGACTCAACAGCATGGGCAAGATGTTGTATCATCACAAGGCTCATGGTGATGATTTTCGATTAGAGAAACTCCCCAAGCTAAAGTAAACTAATTCTTGCATACAAAGTTTTAATACATTATATTACTTTTAGCATACACTTTATTTACTATTTTACTATCATATTCGAGACATGTTTTTAGCTACTTCTAAGTATAGTGTCTTATCCTGAGTTACCTGTTTTGACTATTTTATATGCTCGTACATTCCATGTATTGATATCCTTTGGACTTGCATCATTTTATGATGTAGATGTAAGTGACAGAGTCCCTCAACAGACGCTCCTTTGAGGACCAACACTTCATTCAGCTATTGATGAGGCCTATTTCTGGTTAGAGGCTTTGGAGTCATTATTTCTGTTTCAATATTTATTTTCAGTTGTGATTACCGTGGGCCTATCATGGTAGTTGTTTCAGATTATCTTAGTTAGAGGTTCCATAGACTGGATGACATGAGTTTCAATTGTTACTTTCAGTTTTTGCTGAGATGTTTCCTCTGTTTCGTAGTTAAGAGTATTGCAACCTCTTTAGTTCATTATATCTAAGCCTATCACTTACGATTTAAGTTTTTCGCCGAGTAAAGTATGGATAAGTATTGTAGTGTGTAGTAAGGTTAGTGTAGTGAAAGAGAGGGTTGAGACAAATAAATTATTATAAGTCTTTAACTAATTCACTATACAAAAGAGAGTAACTATGTATGTTGAAGTAAGATATTTTTTTGTGCAACTTTGGACTCTTCAACTAATTTGGAGTTGTTTGAATTATATGACGTTGTTAGGTTGTTGTACTTTGAAGGGGACAAGTCAAGAGATATACTGCTGGATCAATGTAGATTATGCCGTTGTAAGCTTAAATCTCTTTAAAGAGATTGAGATATTCGTGCCTCAACCTCAATATATTTTTTATTCTTTTTGTCATTTTTTTTTTTAACCGTAATTTTTTTTTATTTGTAGTATATTATGCTTAACATTATAAAGAGATTCATGCTTTTGTTACGGTTTGAAAAAGTGGAGATATCAAGATAGGAGACCTCTATCATCATTCTGCTTCAACGTTGCTCTCTTCAAGAGATGGAAGAGAAGAGATGTGCGGGAATTGATTTTGCAATATGTATGCAACATCACTGGCCAGAAGATATACTTAACCAAACAAAGAGTTCCATAATAGATCACTTGAAAAAAGAAACTTAATGTGCTAAATATTTTAATTACCATTTCCAAAAAGTTTACAACCCACTTTTTTTAAAAAAAAAATTTAGAGAGTAGCTTTAGAATAAAACGTCTTTTTATATTTCTTCAATTATTTGCTCCAGTTAAATTACATCACATAAATTTGAGATAGATAGAGTAACTAAAGTTCAATGTTTAACCACTTTTGTTTTTTCAAAAAAAGTGCATCTTGACTATGATAACTCAAAATAATGAGTTATTTTGAGAAGGTCAAAAATGCAAGACCACCCACTTCCAATGAAGTCATTGGATATAATTTCCAGCAAAATAGCAATTGTAGAATTAATCAACAGAGGATTTAAAGCTCAAACAAAAACTAACATTGGGCATGATACATGAATTCAACTTTTCCTTTCATTTTATTCACTAGTGTCAATTTTCTTCAGTGGAACAATAAAATGGAACAGGTAGTAACAGGGAAGAAGCATGAACTTTTTATTATTCTGACTTGAATCAATATCACACTTTACATTAACATTATATAGAGAATTCTTAGCTTGATCCTCAAGTAATCCTCTAACAGATTCTGTTAGAAAACTAACAGATTTCCAACTAACTCTTGTAACTAACTTTTCTGTTAACACAGTGCTAACTAACTCTTTCTTCATCTTATATTTTGACTATGTATAATTTAACACATCCCCTCAAGCTGGTATATGAAAGACATTTAAGATGCCTGTCATGACTCAAGCCTACGGCCTAGATGTAACCGGCAAATGGAGAACCCAAAGGAACTCCAAACAAGCCTCGTAGCATATCATTATACATCCTTGGTCGCGAAAGCAATAAAATATAACGAGAAATAGTAAATTGCGACAATCGGGGCTAAGGGAATACTTTCAGATCATGAACAATAGTGGATAGAGTCAAAGCTCATAGCATAGATACATAGCATGTCCAACAACACCTCTACTACATAGATAAGAGCGAGGGCCAAGAGAAAGCAATCAGGCTCACCTTCATAGTCAATACATAAGTCAAAGATGAGCCTCATAGTCAATACATAAGTCAAAGAGAGAAAGTCTTAATACATAGCAAGAGTCATAAGTAACGTCCCCAGAATGGAGGACTCACCAACAAGCTTGATGGGGGTCGTACTAGCCACGTGGAGGAGGAGGATGATCAAGCGGTACTCCGATTCCTACATGATGACATCATGTAGGCATAGAGTATGTGTTAGTACATTTGAATGTACAAAGTATGTAGAGTGCAATGCAACAATAGGTAGGCATCATAAGCAAAATGCATAATAATAATCGATGAATAACATACTAACAATATGACATGTATGAATGATGCTTAAGTAAAATATGCTTACATAGAACATAATATATGTGTAAGAAGAGACTATTAACTATTGGTGGATCATCACACCCTATCACCCTTGGTGATTGAGGTACAAACCCCATCAATAGGTTGGTGGATCGTCGCACCCTACCACCTTTGGTGATTGAGGTACAAACCCCGTCAATAGGCTGGTGGATCGTCGCACCCTACCACCTTTAGAGCTGGAGTACAAACCCCCTGATAGGTTGATCGATACAAACCCCCAACAAGGTTGTTAGATCATCGCACCCTACCACCCTTGGTGCCGGAGTACAAACCCCTCGATAGGTTGATGCGTACAAACCCCCAACAAAGTTACTCAGCGCACAACCCCTAGTAGGGCATGGTCACATTCCAACACTATATATAGAGCACCATATACGTGCATCATTTCATCATCATATCATCATCATATAGTCATTCAACTCTTAAGGCATGTATTGGACCTTCAATTCCTCAAGAAACTATAACCGAAAATTTTATCAAATACTTAGAGAGGATGTAGTGCTAGTGTAAAATAATGCAATTCAAGAGTGAATTATGCTAGAAAATTCAATGTAAAACCTTCAATAGATACTTGGTAACACCCTCAAGCAATTTACATCAAAATCCTTCATTAAATCTTACAATAGACCTTGGTTTCATAACTCAAACCATAGCAAAACAATCACCATTTCATGAGCTTCAACATAGTGTGCAGTGATTTTCATAATAAGATAGACCCAATTGTAAATCAACTTTAAATCATGCAAATTAGAGTAAAAGGAAGATTGGGTATCATGGGTGAAAGGAACCTATGATAGAAACCCACACATCTTAGCTTTGGAGATGATCTTGATGAAGATCAGAGATGGAGACTTGAAGCTCGAGGGAAATCCTTAGATCTGGAAAGGGTTTTGGCTCTTGAATTTTGAGAGAAATATAAGACTAATTGTTTGAGTGAGTATTGGGGAATGTTTTTGAATGATATGAGGGTGAAAAATGGCTAAGTATAGGTATTTTCTCATGTGGGAAGGCCTAGGCTTAAGACTTAAAAGTCGTGGACCGAACTGAAAAACTGGACAACAAAATACACTGGGGTGCGTCGTGCCCCGGACGCGGATTTAACATTGTTTTCGTCAAACTTTGAAATTTCAAAATTCACTATGGTTGCTCTAAAATAGGGGTTAGACCCTTTCCCCCTAAATTTGACCCCCTGAACAACAATATGAAGCCGGATTTTCGATATCACGCACGGATTTTGAGATATATGAAATTTACGATTCCGGGCACTTCTGAGGCACACTTTCGGGCACTTTTGGGGTCGTTTCAATGCCAAGCTTGGAAATCAATGAATTATGCTGAGCAGTACATAGGCTCTTCGTAAGTGACATCTACAAGTTGAGAACTCGTAGGGACAAACTTAGGTTGTATCAGTCCTCTTTTGATCATCTCCCTAACAAAATGGTAATCAATCTCTATGTGCTTGGTCCTCTCATGGAATGTGGGATTGGAATAAAAATGTATAGCTGCTTGGTTGTCACAATACAAAGCAACAGGATTAGGTACATGGCAATTTAGCTCTTTAGCAGACTACATATCCATGTCAACTCAGCCACTGCCATTGCCATGCTCCTATACTCTGCCTTAGCTGAACTTCTACTGATTGTGTGTTGTTTCTTGGACTTCCAGGACAATAAAGCAACCCCTAACTTCACAACATACCCAGTGACTGATCTTCTAGTGTTGGGACAAGCTGCTCAGTCTGAATCACAATACACAACTAGTTCCTGTTATGTGTTTGATGGAAAGAATAGTCCAAGCCTTGCTGATCCTTTCAAGTATCTTACCACACTCATTGTTACTTCTAAGTTAGATTGCTTTGGACTTTGCATGAACTGACTAAACACTTGTACTGCAAAACATATATCTGGCCTAATGATAGTTAGATAAATCACCTTTCCAATCAATTTTTGATATCCTAATACATCTTCCAGTTCAAGATCATTCTTAATCCCCATGTGTATGTCAAAGTCCACTATTGTAAGCTTGTGATTGGTTTCTAATGGTGTTGAAGCTGGTCTTGCGCCACTGAGTCCTACCTCTGAAATGAGCTTTAAGCTATACTTTCTCTGGTTCAACAGTATGCCTCCTTTTGACCTCATTACCTCAATCCCAAGGAAATACCTCAGATCTCCCAAATCCTTCATTTTAAAATGACTATGTAGAGTTCTCTTTGCATCTTCTATAAGTGTAGGTGTACTCCCTGTAATCAGCAGATCATCTACATATACTAATATGATAGCAATGTCCATCCCTTCCTTCTTTGTAAACAAAGAATGATCATAACTACTCTGGGCATATCCTGCTTTGATCAATGCATCTGTAAGCTTGATATTCCACTTCCTTGATGCTTGCTTTAGTCCATAAAAAGACTTAACAAGCTTGCAAACCTTCTTTTCTCCTTTCCTGCAGAATCCTTGTGGCATGTGCATATACACATCCTCATACAAATCTCCTTGTAGAAAAGCATTGCTCACATCCATTTGTGAAATTGACCATTCCCTTGAAGCTGCTAGAGTTATCACAGTTCTAACAGATACCATCTTTGCCACTGGTGAGAAAGTATCATGAAAATCTAGTTGCTCCTTTTGGCTATATCCTTTTGCTACCAAAGCAAGCATTATCACTGTTCTTACCGCCTGGCACAGTGAAGCCAGCAGCAAACCCCATCGTGGCAATCAAAGTGGCAGCAATCATACAAGAATTTGCAGTGTCTTTCATCCACCTTTCCCCTTCTTTTAGTAATAGCTTGTGCTCTTCTGTGAATAATTCCCTAGGCGTTTTCTCAGCTTGTGGAGTGAAGATGGTACAATTTTCTCCACTTCCTAGCCAATTAGTAATTAATCATCCCGCAGCAACAAAAATATAAAAATGCTTGTGACTGCAATTTTTCGGTAATGTCTCACCTTGAACCACAGTATCTCTCTTTGCATTTGAAATGCTGCTCCAGAAACCTTGAGAAATGATGGCAGCAAAATCTGCTCTTCCTCCTGTTGGCCATCTTATTATTTAAACAATGATAAGGGAGACATTTTGATTATACAATATAGTTTAAAAAGAGAGGAAATAATACCACAAGAGACTGTGTCTGTGTTATGTTTCTAGTGCCTTGAAACAACTGTTGCAGTATAACACTATAATGAGTATTGGGAGCCAGTTTTCTCTTTATGGATTGGCTGCCAGTCAAATATAGAATGTTATTTCCATCATTATCAAACATTTGAACAGGCATATTTTTAATTGCTCCTAGTTGACTCAACACTTTTTCCTGTCGATATAAAACTGCAACATGGAAAATGGTCCAGTTTTTATCATCACCTAGCCATATGAGTCAGGATAATTGCGAATAACCACTGCTAAAAAATCGACATTTCCTGCTTTTGCAGCGGAATGGAGCAAGCTTTCCTCTATCACTAGCTCCAATAGCTTTTCCTCTGAACTTTTTTCACACTCTGTCCACAGCTCCTCAAGTAGTACACCAGCTTGTTTCTACACTACATATCTTTTCGAGAGTAACCCTGAAGTTTCGAAGCAATTTTACATTACAAATGGATGATATTAAGCTTGTCTTCATACAAAATAGAGGGAGACATTGATACTATTACAACTTGCATCAATACAAAAAGGTTTGAAATTGAATTCTTTATCAGTCAGTTGACTTAGGACATCATAAATGTGCCATTTTACTTGGCGTCACTTGACATCTATAGCCTTCAACTTAGGATGTGCACAAGAAGACACTTAAACTTGCATAAAGTTGAACAAGTAGATACACACATCCTACATGTCATAATACATGTAGGACGTGAATTGTCACCAAGTATATGCAGTGTCTACTTGTTCAAATTTATTCAAGTTTAATTACCTACTTGTGCACGCCTAAAGATGGACAGCACGAATGCAAGTTGAGGCCAAGTCAAAAGTCATGTTTATGTGTTATGCCGTTGACTTAGCTATAGGAAAGGGTAATTAACCACTTAGTTGTTTCCAGTCAAGCAATTATCTCCAATTTCTGATATGTCTATTTATTTAAGGTCCAGTAGATCTTACATGGAATGAATTGCCTCGTCGCCATGGGAATCCCATTATTTATAAACTTTTGCCACAGAGAATAAGATACTACTTGGTTACTGATGGATAGGGACTTTTGTGCTAAAATGTGTAAGACATCAACATTTCATTGTAAAATTTTATTGGCTAATGTTCAGTCTTTGTTGAATATATTTAATGCTACCTCTGCAAGAAAAAACCTGAATTAGGTTAGCGCAATAGAACTAAATATCTGTAGGGTATTGAAAAGTAGCAATAATACAAATAAATAGCTTACATCACTAGCTAATTCGTTAAGGAAAAAAGGAGAGAAAGTGAGCTTGGGTGTATCTGATATTGGTATGCATACAAAAACATAGTCTACGACTTTGCGAATGTAGAATACAACAAATGGCTTACCATACATCTCTCTTTGTGTAGTGGCTTGAAGGAGGAGTAATCATTCTTGTTGGGGTAACACATCAAGATTTGTGACCTCAAAAAGGTATGATGCCATATCTTTATATCCATACAAAGCTGCAACCGCGATTGGTATTATTTGAGACTCACCACGGATGTTTGGTTGATTGTTATTCCTTTCCCTCATTGCTTTAGCAATTTCAACCATTCCTGTCGCTGCTGCATTCAAAAATGCCGTATTCCCATCTCTATCTAGCACTTCCAAGTCACCTGCTTCCATCAGTTTGATTAGCCCTTGCAGAAATTGGATGCTTCAGGCTGCTGCTGCAAGGTGAAGTATTGTTTCACCTTTCTTTGATATCCTTCTACGAACAAAGCTCGGATCCATCTTTCAAATGGGTTCTCCAAGCCTCCACTCATCTTTCATAGCAGCCTGACAGAGAATTTGACATGCTTTTCAATAATTCAGTTCCCTGCCATCTGCAAATTAATGTAATGTAAAACTTTTAAGATAAAAAGTGTACTTAAACGAGGGACATACATGTGAAGGAAATTGGACAGATTCATGTGGGTTAATACATGACTAAGACTCTAACTACTGTACCCTTCAGGAAGACAAAAGAAAAGATCCTGAAAACAAGTTGTACACTAGGATGGACTATGGATTTAAAGTACAACATATATATGAGTTCACCAAATTCCAATGACATCTGCACTAAATACTCCTACTATTTTTATATAGTAGTATCAACTTGACGTTGTTGTAAAAACTCATAAACTTCAAGGTATTTACGCTATCTAGTTGTGAACTTACTAAGAAATAGTACAGGTCTGGAGGTTGATTTTCAATATCACTCCCATCTCGAGACCCAAATTGTTCATTATCCTGAGCAACTGGTTCAACATCATGGGAAGGCTGCCTCTCCGTTACTATGTCTGTGCACTCTTCTTGTCGAATTTCCACAGCTAAGAGAAACTAAATAAGGAACATCTACAATGATTGTTACTATGTTTCTTTATATTCCTGACCAAAAATAATGATTGTTCTTTGCTTGAAAAATATGAACAACTTATTCCATTCTAAATCAAAAAGTGCTTATCATATACTCTTCTATTTATGATTAACTAGAATGATTCTCGCCCAAATTGAACCGACTTTGTTACACTCATATCACTGCACCTGATATACTTAGCTTGCAGAAAGAATAAAGGTCAGAGGAGGAGAATCCTCACTGCACAAACATGCTGAAAATACAATATAATATAGCAAGAAAATGAACTTAGGCATTAAAAGAACAATCACAGATTAAATTGGCATAAAAGACCTGGGAAATAGAAGAAACAACTTTAATTAAAGGTGTTTGTATAGAACAAGCAACTCTGTCCCTTACGAATATAATAATTATATACTTAGCTTGCAAAAAGAATAAATATAAAAAATCAAGTTAAACGTCCACAAAGTCTCAGGTTCAGTACTAGGAAGCTGGACTTTCAATTATATAATCCTTAATTCCTGCAGCTTGATCTCTCCTCATCTGTAATGAATGCATCTTTATAAAAAAATAACATTAATTATTGATCTGTCATGCCGTTGGTTATCAAGAAAAGAAAGCAGAGACGTTCCAATTATATAGAACGAACTCTTATATAGGCACTCTAATCGGTCTGTATATAACGTAAGTACAGTTTGCAGGATTTGCAGAGTGGAATTCAAATTGGATCAAAGCAGGCAGTAAGCGAAGATCCATACGCTACATGGACAAGCTCCTCATCGCGCGACATTGGAACATCTCCTTACACCAGATTGGTAGCCAGTTTAGCATGTAGTTAAGCTAGTCCAGGGGAAATTTTGACATGAGGTTTCTGTGATAGATTATATGGAAGACAATTGTGTTTTACGGTTCAGTCGCGATCCAGGATTTTGCTAGTGCCTTACACTTATATACAGCTTTTTGCTCTGTACAGAGACTTGTTTTAGAGCCAAAGAAGCAAAGCATAAGCATTTTCAATTGCTAGTATTCTTGAACTGAGTTTCATTCTATCTTTCCATTTCTATTTATGCTTGGCACAATAAACGGATCATATTCAGCTAGTCTTCCTACAAAATAATGACAACACATGATGCTCACTTGACAGACAATATTTTTTTCATGTAACCAAAGAGAAAGGAATACGGCAAGTCTATTTTTATTAATTTTTATATATAGTGGGTGTATACTTTATATACAGTTAAGCTATATTCAGTATATCATAAGGTATAGTTGGTGTTTAACTCATAAGCTATATTATGTAGCCTATAGTTTTATGACTTTTGGAAAGCTATATTATATAAACAAAGTATACTTTTTATGGTTTTTGGCTAGTTTTAAGTAAATAAAATATAGTTATATTTATTGTATATATTTGAAAGCAGCCCATTTTCTAGATTAGTTTGACTCTAGCGGATTAGTACAAATAATTAAGTAAAAGAGTGCAAGTGAAACAAGTTTTGTTATTAAAAATCAGCTTCCGGTATATAGTGAAAACATTCCAAATTGTTATGAATCTATTTAGAAATCATACATGTAAATACAAGTTTTGTTACAACATAGACACATAAGTATATCAAGGAAAGAATAGACTATGTAAAAATGTAGAGAAGAGCTTGTAACTAAATTTTGCTTTTTTGGTTTCTTTCCTAGTTAGCATGCAATACAAGTCTAAGATCCAATTATGATTCAACCATTTTTAACATAACTTTCTACCTTAGATTCAAACATTTTAAAGAATGGGTTAAACATCTTTCTTTTCAACAAATCTGGGACGAGTGTTTTCTTTATCAATGAGTCCTATGCGGCATAAATTTGCATTAATAGCCCCAATGCTGATAAAAATAACAAATAGTACTTGTAGATAATCGTACTTATTATGTTGTTATTAATAGACCAACGAGGAAATAATTTGGGCTAGAAAAATCCTGAGTAGTAACTTGAACATTTTGAACCTACGCTAGACTTGGACGAAATTTGAATCAGGTGAGATCTGGGGTAATTCGATAATGGATTAAGGTCTGGAATATTAGTTTCATCTTCTGAGTTGATATATAGCCAAGACAATAAGGAGCTTGTGTGGCTTTACAAAATCGAATTTGAGGGAGTAAAAATCCCAAAATTGATCTAGGCGCAAAGAGTTGATTTTAAAACGTCTTGGTTTGAGCGTTTGTTGCGAAATGAAAGTTTGAAATTCAAATCTCAAGTGTCTATCTCCATGTAACCCACCACGATGGGATGATTCCCCTATGGAGGTGCCACCATGGGAGGATAGTCGTGGCCTCGCGGCTTCAAGTCAGAAAAGTCTCAAATTTATTTTTATTTCTTCTACTTCATTCTTGAGAGGCCAGAAGCAACCACGGATGGTTTTTCTTTCGTTTTTCACTTGTTTCTTCAATAAAGATAAGTTAATTGTTCCTTTAACTTGTAAATTGATTCCTAAATCATAGAATCTAGGAGAAATCTCTTAGGAAAAGGTTTGGGCTTAAAATTAATGATGGAAAAAATCCTAATTGAGGGAAAATAATCATGAGAGTGGCTAAGGGTTAGGATTTTAATCTAATTAAGACATTTTAGTCATTGCTTATTGATTATCTAACGCCAGATGGAATTACAAAAATACCCCTAGATGAGGATGTGGCGCATAACGCGTCTTCCCAAACTCCGATC
>DF366097.1:0-22571 GCA_000787875.1 Solanum virginianum
AAATGAACCCAACATGTAGTTAAATATTATAACTATATTTGGGGTTGTTACGTTGGCTGATTAATTTTTAAAAATACTTTTTCACTTTTATTATTGCAACAATTTGCCCTTAGACAAGCTTTAAAGAAGTGCTTTTATTTTCCCAAATTTTTATTATTATAAATAGACAAATTATTAAATTTTAAATATTAAATTTAATAATAGAAAAACAAAAAGAGGGACCATTTCATTAATTTGAGTTACAAAGGAATAAACCAAACTTTAATTAGAAGACACTATAATGTGAAAAGGTCTCTCATGTGGCCAAAATCACACCTCATAGCCTACCTAACTTTTATTTTCCTTTTCACTAAAGCAAATTCATTAAATATGAATAATTTAATTGGGAGTTTGAAAGTTTTCAATTATTTTCTTAAATTTAAAACTTCAATAAAGTTACACAGTTTATGAGAGTTTTAGTTCCATAAATCGTTTTAGGAGTCTAAACTTTATGAATCCTTCGTGGAGTTTGAAATTCCTATAAATTTTTACAATAACAATAAAAGTTTATGATGCATCAATCTTTTTTTAGAGCGTTCAAAATTTTAGCATAATTTCAAATTATAATAATGAAATTGAACGCCATAAATCATTCATAAAATTTATCAATAAAAAAATTAAAAATTTTCATGTACTTCGAAACTCTTAATATCTTCGCTTCTCAAAGCTCCATTATTCCTCAATTTTATTTTAAATGTAGTTGTATATGTGATGGTATCAATAGATTAAATTTAAAAATGATCTTAAAAGGAGATGGTTTATATTTTTGGCCAAGGTTAACAGTTTTTTTCGAATAGCTTTTGGTTCAGAAAATTCTTTTGACAAAGTTTTTATTTGTCCATCAAATATAAGTTGTATGCAAAAATAAGTTTGTCTATAAGGTAGAAATTCAGAATATTTCAAGATGATAAATTTTGTCTAGTAGTAACAAGATGACTACTTTCAACACCTAAACGATAATATATAGATCATTTCACCTATCAGTAACAAGACAATTATTTTCTAGATGCGACTAAACGACTATATGTATATACAAGATTTCAATCTGCTGGATTACACTAACTTAACCCAATTTTAACTCAATATTTAATGGATTTATTTGGGTTCAACCCAATATGACCCATAGTTATTTTTCTATAACCCAATCCATTCATATCTCTTCGAGTTGAATCGAATTGGACATATTTTACTATCCCTAATTTATATACGAGCTTCAAAATATACAAATATAAATGAAATATACTTAGCTATTTAATGAAAACCTTCACTGCGAGCAACTATTATTTTAGATGTTAGCTACGCCTTGTTATTGTGATTTTGCATGTTTTCTACTCTACCTAATTTTTTTACAAAAATTTAAGGGACAATTTCAAATATATACAATAAATTAATTAATTTATAAAAAATATAGTCATATTTATTTACATAAAAAATATCCACAAATCATAGAAAACATACAATGACTATACAATATAACTTGTCAAAAGTCATAAAAAGTATACACTGACCATAAAATGTAGATTACTCATACATGAGTTATACACTGAATATATATTATGCTACATTCAAAAAATGAATATAACTTGACTATACATGCCTATACATTTAATGCTCAATTTGTTAAGGAAAAATTATGTAACTAGGCTATGTATTTGTATTATACCACTATAGTTTAGAAAAAATTATAAGTTATAGCTATAGTTTAGGGTTTTGTTGCTATTTTCTCTTTCCTCTCTTCCTCTCTCTTTGCAATTTTTTGCCAGATATACAGTTACATATGTATACAACTAATATATACAATTATTTTGACAAATATACATAGTCAATTCGACAGATATACATATACAATTCTCCCCTCTCCACTCTCTGCCCTCTTTCGCTCACCTCTATCCTCCCTCTCTCAATCTCGCTCGCCTCTCTCCTCCACTCCAGGTCACATAACCAAGGTTATGACATGTAATTATATAAAATATAGCTATTTGAGCATATTAAGTTTCGAGCATAGGTATTTATGAAAATTCTCGTAGTTTTTTTTATAATTACCTAGGCCAAAATGGACATTTTTACATAATTTGTTCCATAAACCCAAGCCCATTGTTAGCAGTCTGATATTTAGCCATTGGCAAAATCCAGGCCCAAAGTATATAAAATATCAATTTCAACCCTTCAACAAATCACCCTAAACACAAAATTCACTGAAAGTCCAACTGTTCAAGCTTTTTCAGTTCATCACCATTAGAATTTTGTGAGCAAAAGTGAAAACCTTTGTGAATCTCCATCTCAGCTATGTCTTCAAACAACCCTTCTCAGTTGCTTCCATCTGGTACTTTCTTTAACAAAGTTTATGACTTAGAACTTTGAGCCTTCTAATTCTTGTTTTTTCTAGGGATTTTTTGTATTTTTTTTCGTTTTTGATAACCTTTCTGAGATGGGGTTTTGAAGTTTATGAGTTTAATTTGCAGAGTTGATTGATCGTTGCATTGGTTCCAAGATATGGGTAATAATGAAGGGCGATAAGGAGCTTGTTGGTACACTCAGAGGATTTGATGTTTATGTTAACATGGTTCTTGAAGATGTTACTGAATAGTAAGTCTTTTCTCTCTTCGTTTTTTCTTCTTACTTTTAATGGTGTGAGGCAGTTTTTTTGTTGATAATTTTGCCATTGTTTTGTCAAACATTGTAACTTTAGGGTTTTAGAATGGTATAATTTTGCCATTGTTTTGGCAAAGGTTGTAACTTTAGGGTTTTAGAATGCTAAAGGATTTTAGCATGTTTTCAATTGTGTGCATTGGAGCAGAGATTGGGTAAGTACACCAGCTTTGTATAGTCATAGGCACGGTTCAAATTTGCTGAGTTTAGAATTGCTGACTACCTTGATTTGCTGCACTTGAACCGAGGGTCTTTTTGGAACAACCTCTTTACCTCCACGAGGTAAGGGGTAAGGATTGTGTATCCTCTGTGTCCCCAGACTTCACTTGTGGGATTACATTGGGTATGTTGTTGTTTCAGGATTGTAGTCTGTGTGCTAATAAGAGAAATGGGGTTTATCATCCTATGTAGTTAAAAAAGTTTCAAGAATAAAGTTGTGAATTTTTGTTGAAGTTTGAGCAAACGCTAGTTTGTAATGTGGAGTTGGGAAATTGTGTATTGATCTAAAATTTATGTCCTTCTAATGAGTTAAGTAGTAATGCATGTTCTTTTGGATGTTTTTGCAAGTAAAATCGCCTATTGTGATTGTGAGTTTTAGTTTCAAATGTACATAAGTTGGTATTTTTTGTATCAACGCGCGAAATGGTCTGATGTAAATCTCAATCATCTTCATTTATGCAAGCTAGTAGACATATCAAGAGTAAATTAATTCAAGCTAAGTATTTTTTTATTAACAGATCTATAATTTATATGAACTAAGTACCTTTTTTGTCCCTCACCTCCCACCCCACCCACATCACCACATGTTAGTATAGCTTGGGTGATAGATTTTAACTAAAAAAATTAATTTAGTAACAGTACTGTTTTTTTTGAAGTTGCCTACTTCTTTGGCTCCTTCATGTTGAATGAAGACTTGGATTTTTATCTATGCACGAAAATGTACATGAAGTCCTGGTACCCCAAAAATGCATCTTTTCCTACTCAAAACTTCGGTCCAATTTTACCGTCTACTCTTCATGTCCACTTGTTTGAAATTTTTGGTTGGTGGTAACCACTAAGTTTCTGCAAAGACTCTTTCTTTGAGCAGTGAGTTCAATCACATTCATTTAGAGAGCATAATTAGTTACTGAATTTGGAGGTTATAGGCCGCTTTTGCCTGGTACGATGACATGCTGACGGTTAATTGGTCTCAAACTCTAGATTAGCTAAAGCAGGTGAGAGTTGCTCTCTATAATAATTTTGCATGTTAGTCTGCATAACTGTTGATTCCTAAATATTGATGCTACATAGTTTGTGCCATTTGAAAAGCTACCCTTCCTGCCTCCACCCTCATAACTCTACTATGAGCTATAGTTGAAAGGACTATCTCCACTATGCAATAATTTTCCAATATCTATTTCAGTCATTTGCCCATTTCTGTATCACATTTTGTATTTTTGGCAACTCGAGGCCTGATCTCTTTCAATGGGCACAAAATTTAGCTTTTGTATCTCTAGTAGAGTGAGGATTTTGTTTTATTTTAGTCAAAGTAAGATGATGCATTGGAAAGTTCTCTGTCTGTCTATTTTAGATGTCAATGTTGCTATCTCTCATGGTGAAAGAAGTAACTTTTAGAACCTCGAAAATGGATAATATATAGAATTATTTAGGGAGCCTGATTTATATTTCCCAAGTGCAATTAAAATCTTTACACAGGATAGTGAGAATGCATATAAGTTTATGGCCCTGTTACACCTCATATCCTCATGGAGTGGAAGCAGCTGTGCTGTGAAATCACATGGATAAAAGAAATAGAATTTTTTTCACATTTGTTTTGCCTGTCTTTTCTAGTTGTCCATGGTTTTGGAACTGTGGATGGGGTTTGAGGGCGAAGGAAATTTAGTGACCTGATAACATGTTATTTTGCATATTCTGTCTTGCAGATCTAAAAGCAACCGTTGTATATGGTAATAATTTCAGAAGTTTGACACTTAAAACATGCTCCTTAACTGCTGTACCTTAGCATTTTTGGCAGCTTCGTTGTTTGTCTTGCAACTTTTTATGCTGGTCGATTCAATCTTTTAGGGGAGCACCAGAACATAATTTGATATCTAAATTATTTCTGACAAAAAAGCTATAATTAGATATTGAAAATGGAGGTTTTAGGATGCATTCATCTGGTATTGATGAATTAGTATAAGATGTGGTCTCCTTTTAAGTCTAGATTTCACGTTAAAGTTATTCGCGTAAATGTTATTGACTCCTAAATTTTTAATGGAACACAGTATGTTTGCCGTTTGTTAAGTTCACTATCTCAAAAAATACAGAGAAAAGTTCATGCTCTTCCCCACCCCCGGGATGTAGACAGGTTTATTTTTCTCCATCATGAGCTATAGTTGAAAAGAGCTTTTTATCAATCCTCTGCTCAACAAGTTTTCAATTATGTTGCAGTGAGATCACTTCTGAAGGGCGACGTATAACAAAGCTTGATCAAATACTGCTAAATGGAAACAATATTGCTATTGTGAGTATAATGTATCCCTTTTCGAATAAAATTTTTCCTCATTTTTATCCTACCGCGAGTATAATCTTTGTTCCTCCGTAATGCAGCTGGTTCCTGGTGGCTCACCACCCGACGAGTGATAACTACTACCCAACTCGCGCTTGTTTACTAAGACTAGTTGTTGAAGACATCCACGAGATATCGTCAAGCTGAGCAATGTTTTCAATATGTATTTTTCAGTAATTCTAGTATTTGTAGTTGCATTATATTGAAAACATTATGGTGATACCTGCAATGGTGACTTTGGCACTGGTGTTGCTAAGCTGTTAGCTTTGTACTGTGTATGGATCTTTAATACTGTGTGCACTTCAAAAAACATGTTAGATGTCTTAGTGCCCAAGGGTGTAGTTTATTGGTCAATGAAATGGACGACGAAATTCAGAGATATAAAATAAGCAGGGATTATTAAGACTCTTGCCTTACATATTGTAATTCAAACGAATAAATTAAACATTTAAAAAAAAAACATGACTGACAATTTAAATGATCAGAATATACGCTTACTATTTTAACAAAGAATTATTTTTTAAAATTTTTTTTAATGTTAACTTTTCACCTAATAATATAGCTAAGACCACAAGATCAATTTTAACATACTTTATTTATTTTTAATGTAAAATCATGAGATTTATTTTTAAACTTAAAATCACTAAATTTAGAAGTGAAATTTGATGTATTAGGATTTGTTCACTATTTTATTTATCAATTTTAACATATCAAAAAAATATTATATATTCTATATTATTGTCAATATTAATCACTTTTTCTACACCTTTTCAAAACAATCTCTCTGTCTATGTACCAGGTATTGATAAAATTTGCATATATTTTACCCTCTCAAGATATATTCTTTCTTGTTGTCAATATTAATCACTTATCTCGAATTACTTTTCAAAGTTAAATATTCATCAATTTTAATATGAATATTACGTAAAATAGTCACATCAAGTTATTGGGATCCGACGCAGAAACAAAAGGACTTTTGGAATTCACTCACAGTTCTTTGTATTGGGATTTGGGGTTAGAAGCGTAGCTGAGGGAAAAAAAAAGAGAAGGAAAATGGATATTCCAATTGTGATCATAGATAGCAGTACCAGTGAGGAGGAAGAAGAAGAAAGTTATGTTGATACAAATAAAAAGAGGAAGAAAATGGTTTCTTGTAACGGCAGGAAAAGAGGGGAGTCCAGAATGTGTCATCAGTGTCAGAGGTGTGACAAAGAAAGAGTTGTCTCTTGTTCCAAATGTAAAGATAAAAGATTTTGTCTTCCTTGCATCAATAGATGGTAAGAATATAAGAGGCCCATTGGGTTTTTCTGTATTTGAGATTCTTGTTTTTAGGTCAAAGATTGAAACTTTTGATGATGTAGGCATGTTATAATATGGAGGGGGTATAATTTGATCAGTTTGACTTGAAACTTGTTGTTTGGAATAAACACATAAAGATTTGTGGGTAAAATAGTCATTTAAAGTTAAATTATTTGCAAATATAGAAATGTGTTGGTTCATTTGGAGCTGACTAAAAAGAAAAGTGAGTCAGATGGGGAGGTGATCAGCCAACATATGGTGAAACTTGATCTCACCGAGGACATGATATGGAGGTCGCAAATTAGAGTAGCAGACTAATAAGCTAGTAAGGTCAGGTTGATGCCTCGCCTTGGGGTATAATAGGGTAGTAGGATTAGATGTGTCTTTTTATCCAATGTTATCATTACTCGTCTTGACACATGTTAAATTTATCGTATTTACATATTATCATATGCTTTTTGTTATTAGTTGTTTTCTTTTTCTTTTCCTTTTTCTTTTTTCCATATCTAGTTAATTCTATTTATAGATTTTTGAGATGAGGATTAAAGGAAACAACCTCTAGTGGTGAGGTCTGCGTACGTTTTTCCTCTCAAACCCCACTTGTGAGATTACACTAGGTATGTTGTTGTTAAGTCAGATTGAGCATTTGAATATCATTATGTGAGACTGACTAAAAAGAAAGTTGAGTCAGATTGAGAATTTGAATATCATTCTGTGAGATTTTGATGAAATTTTGGATCATCTTTTGCATAAATGGCAATGGAGGTAGAGAGGAAGGGAAAAATTGTGGAAAAGAAGCTAAATGGGGCAGGGCAGGGCGGGTGGGCTAAAACTGTAGCAAGTTAAGGTGTACCCTTCTCAGTTCCAGCCTCACTGTGCCCTTGTTACATTCCTATGTTTTGCTAAATGCTTGTGCTTTTCTTTGTCCATGGTACTGTTAGCTAGTGTTTTTTTCTTTTCTTTTTTTGTTCATTGAGGTTGATGTTTGAAGACTTTGATCTTTGACAATCATATGATATGATAGCGTTTACATGAACTCTTGGATATATATATCACATTGAATAACTTCCTAGAGTTGAACTCTTCAATGATTTATATAGCTTTGAGGAATTAGCATATTTATTTGATCAATTTCAATCAAAGGCGTAATTGTTTTACCGGCGTATTGCTGCTTATTTTGAACATATACAGCCATTTTAAGATAAGATACCTTCCAAAATAGAGTAGTAATCAACCCCTATCTATCATGTTACATGTATAAATCATATGTAATTTGTATTTAAGAAGATTAACAGATATATATAAATCAAATGCAATATGTTATATGTGTAATCAATGTCCCGATCACCTCATATTTTTTCCAACTACACATGTCTATCTGTAATGACAGCTCCTGACGTTCATCATTTATGTTTTCTATCTGTCCTCTATGTAGGTATCCTGGGATGCCAGAGGAGGCCTTTTTAAAAGTTTGCCCTGTATGTCGTAACGTTTGCAATTGCATAGCATGTTTGCGGTTAGATGGGCCTGCGAAAGTAGGATTCTTTCAATTGTTTCTCTTTGTCAAATGCCCTAAAAACATTTATTTATTGCAAAGTGAGTTGTGCTCTTGTTTGCAATACAGCATTTGATGAATGTGGAAGTGAATTTCAGTGATGAAGAAAAACTCGAGTACTCTAAGCACATCGTACAAGCACTTTTGCCTGCTTTGGAACAACTTAATGCAGAGCAAATGATTGAAAAGCGGATTGAGTGTCAGATACAAGGTATTAGATCTCTCTATTTGATGGTAAGAAGCTAAGGTCATATGTTTATAACGAGGCTGTGCCATTTCATAGGTTGTCATATACTGTTGGTATCACAGATGATTAATGTAGGGGACTCAATGTGATTCCGCAAATGCTGGCAGCATTTGATGAAGCCAAAAGTCTCTAAGTTGTTTTGTATTTCACTTTCACTTTTCTAAATAAAAAGGCTGGTCATATGAGCACTCTGTGAATAACTTCCCTTTTAAGTTTAAGGTCTATCGGAAACAGCCTCTCAACCCCACAAAGGTAGGGGTAAGGTCTGTGTGCATCTCATCCTCTGTAGACCCTACTTGTGGGGTTACACCGAGTATGTTGTCATTGGTCGTATAAGCCTTTTATTCAATGACAAAGGTTTCTGTTGTAATTGTCATTTTGGAAGTGTAATATCGCTTGAATCCCTCCTATCAGGAACAATAGTAAGCCATAAAAGTTTCATTCTTATTAAATGGAATGTTATATATTTAAGAAAGCTATGAGTTTTGTGGCTGTAGTTCTGAAAGAAAAAGATTGTTTCATTGAGTACCATTTTTTCTTTTTTTGGGCAGCGTTGCCAGATTCGGAGGTTAAAATACGCAAAGCAAAGTACGAGAAGGACGAGTGCATTTATTGGTGAGCATTCACATTTACCTTAGACTGCAATTACTCTCTCCGTCCCAAAATAAGTATCTGTTTAACTCATTTCATGCCTATTAAGATAAACAATAAATGTAGGGTGTAATTTACTAAGTTCCCCCTATTTATTAGATGTTTTTGAGAATTGAGCACTATTAAGAAGTCCTTCATTTATATAAAGGTATAATTGGAAACAATTACTATTTTTGTCTTCAATTCCTAAAGCTACACTTATTTTGGGACAGTATTTTTTTGCTAAAGCAACCATATTTTGGAGGGACGGGAGTAGTTGATATGTTCAAATGTCATCTGTTATTTGCAGCAACTATTGCAGTGCTTTTATTGTTGATTTTCACCGGAGTTGCTCTTGTTGTTCCTATGAACTTTGCCTTATTTGTTGCAAAGAATTAAGGAATGGCAACTTGCAAACAGATGTATCTGAGGTTAAGATGGAATATACTAATAATGGACCAGGTTATTTGCATGGTAAAGGTTGTAGCACAACTTCAACCAAGAAGGAAACTTGCATCGGAACTACTGAAGTGAAAATAAAGGATCAAACAAAGGTGGTAATGGCATCTAAGTGGAAACCCAAGGAAAATGGTGCCATTTCTTGCCCACCCAAAGACATGGGAGGCTGTGGTAAAGGAACCTTAAATTTGAGATTTATATTTTCTGAGAATTGGATATCACAGCTGTTACGGAAAGCTAAAGAAATAGCTCAAAAATGTAAATTGAAGGACATGCATATTGATCCAGAGCTGCACTACTCCTGTTCAAAATATAAGGGTGAAAATGGTACTTCTGGTGGCAAGTTACGTAAGGCATCTGCTCGGGAATATTCTGATGATAACTATGTATTCTGTCCAGCAGCTGTGGATACTCGACGTGCAAATTTGAGGCATTTTCGGCTCTATTTAGCAAAGGGTGAACCAGTTGTTGTGACTAACGTTCATGATAATGCATTGGGATTGAGCTGGGAACCTATGGTAATGTGGCGTGCTTGTCGACTAACAAACAAGGCTACCGATGTTTTAAATTGCTTAAATTGGTGTAAGGTATGTCCATTTATCCATTCTTGAACTTTGAAGCAAGCTAATGTCGTTATGTTTTATGCTATGTCTGAATATCCTAATGCGGTAATGCCACGTGACTAGGCAAGCATACTAATTTCTCCATTCTGGTATGGGTCTAACCTAAGCTACGCAGTTTAATGTCTTTATAAAACACAACCTTGTCCTTCATATAGCTTAAAGTTTTCAACTTGATGCGACTAATGATTCGGATCCTTTGAATTGTGTCATATATGGTCTTTTTTCTGTTATTTGATCTAGTTCAGAACTTAATCTCGTTATATTTGTCAGCTTTATGATCTTCCGCTGCTTTTGTTGTTATTGCTCTGTTCTTACCTTAGTTTACTTTATCCTGGATACCATGCAGTTGGAAATGAACATACACCAGTTCTTTAAAGGATACATGGAGGGTCGCTTTGACAGTTATGGGTGGCCTAAACTCTTAAAGTTGAATGACTGGCCGCCATCAGGTCTATTTGATGAGCGGCTGCCGCGTCATGGTGCCGAATTGTCTAGTTGTTTACCATTTATGGAATATACACATCCTCAATATGGATATCTCAATCTTGCTCTAAGACTTCCTGATAACTGCATGAAGCCAGATTTGGGGCCTAAGGCATACATTGCTTATGGTTTTCCTATGGAGCTTGGACGTGGAGACTCAGTCACCAAACTACACTATGTTATGACTGATACGGTATGTTGGGCTCCTTCAAATGTAGTGTAACAAGTTGCTGGTATTGTAGTCATCTAGTTGCTTGAATATATTAGGGTTGACTTTTGTTTTTCTTATAAAAATTATGTATGTTTTAGGTCAACATGTTGATGCACGCTCAAGCAGTGGTCCCAACAGTTGAACAGCTCTCGGCCATTGAGAACTTGAAACAGATTCACAAAGAACAGGACCGGAGGGAATTTGTAGCTGATGCTAACATGATGCGTGAGAGCATTAAGGATTACATCCCTAACGTAAACGGAAAATCTGTCCTGAAAGGGATGAACTTTTCTCAGAACTGTAAATCTGAGAATAAGAAGTATTGCCAGCGAAGTGTAAAAGCTGATTGTGAAGCAAATAAAGACGGAGAAGAATACCAATGCACAGAAGATAGTAGTTCTCTTTTTCAGCAGGATAAGCCTGAAGGACTTGAAGAAGCAGATGGAGGTGCCCTATGGGATGTCTTTAGGAGGCAAGATGTTCCTAAATTGGAGGAATATCTCAGGAAGCACTTCAGGGAATTTAGGCACATATACGGCTCACCGTTGCCACAGGTAAAGATAAGCGGGCAACTTTCGTTTACTTCATTTTGAAATTTCTAAAGTAACTTTTATCTTTATGCATGTGTTGTCTCCCCCATGACTATAAGTGCATGTCATCATTCAACGTTGTGCCTCTTGGCTTGTAACATCTCCACAGGATGAGTTAAACTCGAATATATTTCACCTGTTATCCTTATTGATTAATCCAAAAACATATTTATTAAACTCCGATAAAGTTACCATTATCAAAAAAAAATATTGATTAAACCGTAATATATTTTTTCCATTACAGGTGGTGCATCCCATTCTTGATGAAACTTTCTACTTGAGCACTGAGCATAAAAGGAGGCTAAAAGAAGAATATGGTCATCTTATTCTCTTATTTATTGCCATTTTCTTGCATGCTTCGTGTAAAAGCAGTTTCAGAGTCTGCTTCTTGTGTTCACTATGCTTTCATTTCCTTTTGCAGGCATTGAACCATGGACTTTTGTTCAAAAATTAGGTGATGCTGTTTTTGTTCCCGCAGGATGTCCTCATCAAGTCAGAAATTTAAAGGTATGCAGTTAGTTCATCTCTCTATCCCATGTCATCCTACGATCTTTTTTAAATAGCGAAGTTTTATAGTATTAGGGAAGTCCCCTAGCACATGGAGCCATCATTTTCTTTTCTTTCTAGCAATGCCTGCTTTCAGAGCCCTGTAATAATCCTTAATGTTGCTTTAGAAAGTGTCGTCTATCGTGTACAGCTTCTTGAATGGCACCTTTCCTACAGTTTTATAAGAGAGTAAAATATAAAAACAAACATAGGTGCTATCCTGCTAATAAGGTGTGGAAGAAAGCTATGAATGTGTAAACATCTATTCATTATCATGCTTGTCCTTGTTGACAGAAGTCCTTTTCATCAGTTCTAAAGATGGAAGTCCGAAAATTTTTCATCACATGTTGTAATGGATAACTGTGTCTTCATTTTCTCATACGCATCATCGGCATGTGCTTCTTATGGATGCGCTGATATGATTTACAATAGTAGAGTACTTTTATAAGCTCAGCTTAGTGACTTCTGGCGTGTTCATCTTTTACAGTCCTGTATCAATGTCGCCGTTGATTTTATTTCTCCTGAAAATGTGAATGAGTGCATCCGTTTGAGCGAGGAGCTTCGCAAGCTTCCCAGAAATCATTATGCTAGGGAAGACAAGTTGGGGGTATATGACTTTCTTTTTACGACTTTCTTTCTGTTGACATGCTTCTGCTCCTCTTAAGAATCTGTAACTAGAAAACTTTCTTGCTTTTTTGTGGGGGATAAGACGCGTTTTTCCCCCTCAAAAATATGGTTGGATTTTCATTTTTAACCATAAGCACCTAAAGAGCACCACTAAGTAGAAAAGTATATGGAAAGGTAAAATTCTAATATCTGGAAGTATGATTGTTTTGTGTCACATGTTCTCGTCTTGTTTCATTGTCGATCACCTTTTTCCAGAGCTTATTTTTATTTGTTGGTTTACTTATGTTTCGGCATGCTTATTTTGGTAATTTTGGAATTGATGTATTTAACAGTTCCACCATCTGTGTGCCGCCTTTTGTATAAAGTCCTTGGTCCTCTGTTGAACTCCTTAGTAATTACGTTGATTATGTAGCATCTTTATGTTTAAGATTTCACGTACTATGTCCTCATTACATTTAACAAGCCTTTACAATATGCACTAGTTGATGTTAAAATGTCATCCACTTTGAGCAATTTTTATTTAATTTCATCTGTAATATTAGTTTCTCGCTGAAAAGAGTGTTAGCGTGTGTAAAGAATACTAAAATCTGTCGGTGCCACTTCAGGTTAAGAGAATAATTGTTCATGCAATGAGCCAAGCTGTGGATCAATTGGAGAAGACACTGTTGTAAGATTGCTGCTCCCTTGTTTTCTTTTTTGTTTAAACATGAAACTATTTACATATTTCATTGAAAAAATGAACTTACAGAACCTCTTTTTCTCCTGTCTCGTAAAGTTTTCCTGCCTTCTCTCTGCGCGCTGCGTAAATCTTTTTCATTTAGGTCTTATTATTCTGGATACGCTTGAAGAATAGTTTCATTTATACTATTGTGAGCCATGGAACTTTTATCATCTGGTGTTTCCATTCTAGACATGCTTCTACCATTTAAAGACAATCTTTGCAGCATAATGCATTTGAGGAAAAAAAAAACAGTTGGGAACTCTCCTATATGGACTTCAAAAGATAAACGCCTACTTCATTTATGTAGCGGACTTTCCTTTTTAGTCTATGAAGGAAAGAACGGCACCATTCCATATTCAGAGACAGAAATTTTAAAATTCTCATTTTACTCTTAATGAAATATTTATAGCCATATAATTTCTTCTTTTGTTCTTTCTTAAACAATGTCGTTGCTTCTAAATTCCCTTGTTTATGTTCACTTCGCGTTTCCTTCTCTCTTTCTTTCCTTATGTGGATGCAAGTAGGAGCCCTGAAGCAGGCATCACTACAGTATTATCCTTATTAGGTTCAATCAGCAAAAGTATAAATGTGAGCCATTGTCCCAACAGCTTTCATTTCTAAGTCGAAATTCATTATTTGGCTTGTTTTGTTTTTTATTTCCTCATTTCCTTTTCCTCCTTTCTAGTCTATGCCAGGACCAAGTTCACCAAAATCTTCCTCCTCCGTATCGGAAGATATATCCAGTAGCAGTACTTCCAAAAGAGGAGAACATGTTGCCTCGCGTGAGAATGAGAAACAAAGAACTGCTGAAGTTAATCTACATTCTCAGCTTCCGGTTCTTGATCATACGTCTTCAGCTAACAAGGTTTATTCAGTTGATTACTGATATCTGTACAATCCCAACAGCTTTGATTTCTAAGTCAAATTTCATTATTTGGCGTCTTTTTATTCTTCTTCTCATTTCCTCTTTTCTAGGCTATGCTAGGACCAAGTGTGCCAAAATCTTCCTCCGTTTCGGAAGATCTATCCAGTAGCATGAATGTCGAAAGAGAAGAATATGTTTTGCCAAGTGAGGGTGCGCAACCAAGAACAGCTGAAGTTAATCTACTTTCTCCGCGTCCAGTTCTTTCAGCAAACAAGGTTAACTCAATCGACAACTGACATCATTTCTGGTTTAGCTTTTCCTTGTTATTGCCGTATGAGTTTATGCAAAATTATGGTTTATATTGTCAGGCTCAAGAAAGCACATCAGTTCCTAGACAAGAACTGAAGCAGTCCATCAAAATAGAAGACGTGGAATCAACTTTTCACACGATTCAGTCATTCTTGAAGTCTTTACCGGGGAAGTATTCCAGCCAACAATCCGCCCCCCAGAGCAACACTACTACTTCAGCTCAAACACTTGCAAAGTTAATATTTGATTGCTCAATCAGACTACCTTTGGAGGCGTTGGCTCATGACCCGATGAATGAAAAAGAAATGTCTGGTGCAATTGCTGCTTTAAACGAAAATCCATCATCGTTATTCAGCGATGACCAAGCCAAGCAATTGGTAAAACTCAAGTATGAATTCCCTGTCATGGTTAAGAAATGGAGGGACTTGGCACGAGCCGAATCAAGTTACCAGGAATTCTTGACCAACTTTGAAGAGGACAGGAGAAAACTGGATGATTGGATTAGATTAGAAGCAACATTGAAGTCGGAGTACGATAAAAAGGAGGAACAAGCTAGAGAGTTGGAAGCAATACTTCGAGACATAAAGACTAGGCAGAAAGAAATCATGGATGAACGCCAAGAAGCGTCTCAAGAAGCTCAAAAACTCATGTTGTCAGCTCAAGAAAAAGCTGGCAAGATAGAATGCACCAGCAATGAATTGGTAACAACAAAGATGCAGATGGATGGCTTGAGAAAAAATTGGTCTAACTTTTAGTCTACATTCCCCTAGGTGTTACTTTCACATTTTGGAAGGTGGAATTATAGTTCATCTGTATGCTATGTTGTTCAGACTCTTCAAAAGTGTCAGCTGGTGGGTGTCAGATTTGCCAAACATAGTGTATTTTTGGATAATCCGACACAGATACGACATTGAAAGTGAAGAGTCTGCGCAACTTAGTCCGTATGTATAAATTATTGGACATTTTAGGCTGCTTTTGCCTACCATTCTTGAATGCTTTAAATTCCCTTGTGCCCTATCCTTCTTACCACCATCTTTACATTAAGGCGAAAGGTTGTGTTCGCGGTACATCCAACATCTTACAATAGCGACATATCCAGTGATTGATATTTCACAAGTTGAGTGTGGGAAGGATAGAGTGTACGCAGACCTGACTATTATTTCACTGGAGATAGAGGTTGTTTCTGAAAGATCTTCGACTTAAATGTATTCGCCCCAATAAAAGAAGAAAAATAGAATAGATATAAAATATTAGTTAAAAAGAAGAGCAATGCCAATTCTAGAAGAAAAAAAGCCCCAATAAAAGAAGAAAAATAGAATAGATATAAAATATTAGTTAAAAAAAGAGCAATGTCAATTCTAGAAGAAAAAAAATCCAATAAAAGCAGTAAAATAATCGAAGAGCAATAACAACACAATTATAATTATTACCCTCCAATTATGTACCTTAATGAAAAGTTAAAGCCTAAAGTTATATCCAAAGTTTGAGTATGGATTTTAGTTCATTAATTATCCAATTAAAAGCAAAGATTATAATTAACCTGAAAACTTTATTTTTGCTATTTTTTATTTGTACTAGTCTCTTGGCATGCACTTTGCGCGTGTACCCATATCAATTAGCATTCAAAATAGTAATATAAAACTTAGATTAACCCATAAATTGTAATCAATAGCATCAATCCAAATCCTTTCCTCCATGCCTTGAGAATTCGTCTTCTTTTATCCCTAATTATTTTTTTACAATCCACAAAATTCTAAACAGTTGGGTGAGGTTATTCATTCCCTCAAAATTCTATATAAGTTTTGGAGAGTCTCAATTTAGAGAGAGATCAAATTTTGTTTGCACCTAATTGTTGTAAGCTTTTTATAAAGTGCAGCAAAAAAAAAAAGAAAAGTCTATACATAAATGTTATTATCAATCTTATTAAGCTTTGGTACACGTCAAATATATCTCAGCCTATTGGCGGTTGGTAAGAGCACAAGTCTTTAATAATCCATTGAAAAGAAATGTGAGTCAACTTATTCTAAGCACAAATTTAAATAGATAGATAGTCATCTAAAGATTAAAAAAAAAATCATATTACTACATCACCTTATCTAATTGACACCAAATTTCAATTGAAAAGTAACAAAGCCTTCTTGTTGGCAAAGATTCTATTAGAAAGTAAGTACAGACACCTAGATATCATGCATTCAACATAAAAAAAATGATTGAACTATTATAATAGAAAAATAAATAAATTACATGTATAGATGTTGCTGAGTAGAATAAGCCAAGTAAGAAGAACAATAATTTTCATGTGAAAGATTAAATCTCTGATCAAATGAAGAGAAGTATAAAGTATCACTCTATTATGGACTTTATATAGTGCACTAAAAGATGTAACAGTTAAAATCAGAGGAAATTCGTAAGCCAAAATAAATAAAAGCTAAACTATATAATAATAACTATTGAGAGATGAATAACCCTCCATGTTTAGTGACAAAATTAACACAAGTATAGTTTCCAATATCAGTTGGAAGATGGACAATCTTTCACATTTACTCCATTTAATGAAATAGAAGTTTTTGTTTAAAGAAAAATTAGTGGACAAACGTTTAATTATCCAATTAATAGAAAACAAATATTTCAGTTTCTAAAATGTAAATTATTAGATGAATTATGTTAAATTATTAATTAAATGATCGGGGACAAAGTGATCATTTTTAATATCGTAATCCAACTTTCAACTGTGGACCTTCCCACTTTTAGTATAATATGATGTTTAATAAATCATTTGCTATAAAATTGTCCTCAACTCCAATAGTGGTAAGGTCTCCATACATTTTACCCTCTCCAAACTCCACTTGTGAGGATTTCACTGTGTATCTTGTTGTAATGTCTCTCTCGATTTGGCGAGCTAACTCTTGGATGAACTGATAACAACTATATGAACATATGTGCACACTCCAAGATCCTCAATTATATGAAAAAGGTCAAGTTTCACTAATTCAAAAGCTTATGTCAATAGCCTACTTTTCATTAAAGTTCCATTAATTAGTGATATTAATTACATTTGAATTTCAGGAAAATGAAAGGAACAAACTTTGCCTTAATGTAGTCATATTTTAGACCACTTTCAGACTACAGTATTTGGTTCGAGATCGTTTTGCAGTATTCTAAGGAAGAGAATATGAATCTTTTTTTGGAAGGAAGGAGAGGAAGCAACGACGCACATATTTAAAGTGAAGAGGATTTTTTTTTCCTGTAAAGAGAAGGTGTGACTTTTTCATTAGTAGTTTCTAATTCAGACGCATCCTTTTTTTTTAAAAAAAAACATTGACCGAAAATTTAAGGAAAAATTATAAATAAAAATACTAATTTGTGGATGCGTCACGTCACCGGACGAACATTCTCTTTTTTATATATACTAGTAAATATACCTGCACTTCACGCAGACATAAAATGGTAAATAAAATATTATTGCATAATTTGTGAAATTTATAAAAATCTCTGCAAAACTTTAGCATGAGCTACATTGATTTGAAGTAAAAATATACTTACATATCAACTTTCCATATATGCTCCCTTTAAAGTGAGAGTTTAAACTTTTTAGATGTAATACAATGTCGCCTCTAGTTTCATCTTGCTGAAGAGATTTCTTCACATTCTTACACCGTTTAAGAAATATATGTGATTAAAAATTATTAATTAGTATAAATATATTTTTCCTCGACTAATATGGCTTCAAAATTGTCATTGTATGCTTCAATATGAGTTGACTTATCAATAAATTTCTAACATATCCATGAGTCGATGGATTATCTACTCATATGAATCCTATAACATTGTGAAATAGGGATAAAATCCGCAAATCAATTTCATAAAGTCTTCATTGATTAACGTTAAGATTGCTCTCGGATTCTTTGACTACAACAAATTGATGAAAACACACTCTCCAGCTCCAGTAGCTTGCGGTCTTTTATCAGGCTCTCGGATTCTTTGGCTGCAACAAATTGATGAGAACACACTCTCCAGCTCCAATAGCTTGTGGTCTTTTATCACCTTCAGTCTTTCCCATGGCTTTCTGTATTTGCAGGACATCAAATAAATAAAGTCAAATAAAGATGGTACATTCATACTTCTAACTTGTTGAATTAATCCTCCCATATGCGGACAATGAAAACTACTAATTGAACTTGGCTTGAGAACCGATAAAAAGCATTTTAAATCTTACTGTAAAACTAAGAAGAAACTTCATAAAATAGTTGGAAAAGCGAACATAATGAGCACCCACCTTTAAAATCTCTTGTATCACATGTTTTCGATCAAATGCGAGAGAAGGGAATACAACACTGTATCTAAGATAAATCTATGGTGTAAAAACAATAAGAAGTACTTTTTCACTCACTTTTTTCAATCAAAAGTATTAACGGAACCAAGATATATGAACCATGAAAATAGTTGCACTTCTATATTTTCATCTCCTTCTAGATTGTTATAAATAGAAGAAGGTGGAACCCCTTCTCCATGAAGAAATGAGATTATCACGACCAATACAAATAACTCAATTTTGGATAAATCCATTCATATTATTCTGTATGGTAGTATATCAAGGCATTATTTTCACTCAAAAAGGAACATATTTAAAAGATGCAATTGAATCTTTTTTTAGTATATCAAGGTTTGAATTTTTGCTTGTTCGGCTTACTTCTCCGGCCTTATTGACTTGCTATCCCAATATCTCCCACAGATCAAAAGAAAATACCTTTTAAAAGATATATAGAGTAAAAGAACAAATTCAATTTTTGCTAATTTTGAAGATGGTTGAAATTTATAATCAATTAATTATCAGTGTTGTCTGGGCATAAGTTGCTGGTTCAAGATTTCTTTTTCTGAAATACTTGTTTGGGTATTTGATTGTTCACTTCTTCCTTTAATCTATTGGTCAAGTCCTCAATTTCTTTATTTTGGTTCGACAAGTGGTTTCTTAGATAATAAAATCATTTTAGACTTCGTTCATCTGTGTTTGTGGTGTCACGTACTTGCTTCTGATTATATTTGTTGCTGATGAGTTTGTGTGCTACTTAAATATTTGGAGAAAATGACTGAAATTATGATTACTATGTCTTCGATCAGATAAAAAGAATTTGGTTTCAGTAGAAGAGTTTGCAAAATTCTCACGATATTCAAAATTATAAAATGAATCTATTTTAGTTACTCCCGTTGTTGAGTCAGGCAAAGCATGTCTTATATCCTCTTTGAATAAAAGGGTGTCACAGATCAATCCTGATATATGTTTGAGCTTTCAATTGTTAGCATGACGAAAAGATCATATAACATCTTGTATAATCTACATTTAGCATAGAATATAACTTATTACTCTCCATATCATGTGTTTGTTGTAACTGGATTATCAAAATCTGCTACACATGTAGATATAGAAATGAATCACAAGCCTAACTCTAAAGAAGAAGAGTATAGTACACGTGGCAACATCAGAGACTATCACCCGATAAATGACCAAAACAATCTCAGCCACTTGATCTCATTGAAAGGAAACAAATGACTAATGGATCAAGCCAGTTACACATAAACATACATAGGAAAGAGAAAGAAGAAACGTTCCGCATGTTGAACAAATGGGAGAAAGAAGAAAACTCGGCATGTTGTACAGATGGGAGAACTTTTCAGCATGTTGTACAGATGGGAGAACTTTTCAGCATGTTGTACAGATGGAGAACTTTTCAGCATGTTGTACAGATGGATCAGAAGCAAGAGGACAACGTCTGCGTGTCGTACAGATAAGAAAGAAGAAAAGGCAAATTTTCCCTTTAAATACGTGCACATACACATCTTACAAATCAACGAAAGAAAAGAAAAATTTTCCCAAATCTGATTCTTCTCTTCATTACCTTTCTTCAGTATTTTTGTAGGTTTTATTGCGAGTGGGAGTAGAAACAACGAGTTGAGTATTTTGCTACTGGAAAAAACAAGAAAAATGGAACAAAACAGGAAAAGAAAACCTGTTGTGACCACAGAGGTCAGCAGTAGTGAGGGAGAAGAAGAACACATTGATGATTCAGCGAACAAAACGAGGAAGAAAACAAGATGCGGAGAAAGCAGCAGGACGAGAGCGGACTCTAGAAATTGTCATCAGTGCAAGAGGAATGACAAAGACAGAGTTGTGTGCTGTTCTAGATGTAAGACTAAAAGATTTTGCATTCGCTGCATCACCCGATGGTAAGACTTAAAATGCCGATCTAGAATTTTATTTGGTCAAAGATACACAATTTTGATCGAGTTTTTGGGGGAAGTGATTATTTTTTCTTTTTTGATTGAGGTTGTTAAACCTAATCCTTATCTATTTGTTCTCTTTTTTAGGTACCCGGCGATGCAAGAAGAGGCGTTTATAGAAGCTTGCGCTGTATGTCGTGATATTTGCAACTGCATAGGCTGTTTGCGGTTAAATGGGCGAGTGAAGGTAGGATTCGTTCAATTCTTCTCTAGGTCTAATGCTCTAAAATCATTTATCTATTGCAAATTAAGTTGTTCTCTTTTTTGGAATACAGCATCTGATGAATGTAGAAGTGAAGTACAGCAAAGAAGAAAAGCTCGACTTCTCTGAATTCATTTTGCAAGCACTTTTACCTGCTTTGGAACAAATTAGTCTAGAGCAAATGGTTGAAAAGAAAATTGAGAATCAGATTCAAGGTATACACTCAAGAAGCCTCTGAGTTTTGCTGCGGCTGTAATTCTTCATGAAAAAAGATTGTTTCATTTAGCAACGTTTTCTTTCTTTGGGCAGCATTTCCAAATTCAGATGCTATTGTACACAAAGCAGAATACGAGGAGGACAAGCGCATTTACTGGTGAGCATTCACATTTCTCTTAGGACTGGATGCTATTGTACACAAAGCAGAATATGAGGAGGACAAGCGCATTTACTGGTGAGCATTCACATTTCTCTTAAGACTGCAACTAGTTGATAAGTTCACCGAATAATGAATGTCACCTGTTATTTGCAGCAACAATTGCAGTGCTTTTATTGTTGACTTTCACTGGAGTTGTTCAAGCTGCTCTTACAAACTTTGCCTTGTTGCAAAGAATTAAGGAATGGAAATTTGCCAGAAGATGCGTCGTCCGAGGTGAGGGTGCAATACATTGACAGTGGTGAAGGTTGTAGCACAACTTCAGCCAAGAATAGAACTTTCACAGGGACGACTGAAGTTGAAACAAGGGATCAAACCGAGGTGGCAATGGCATATAATTGGAAGTCCAAAGAAAATGGTGCCATTCCTTGCCCACCCAAAGATATGGGAGGCTGTAGTGAAGGAATTTTATCTTTGAGGTGTCTATTTTCCGAAAATTGGATATTAGACTTGCTACAGAAAGCTAAAGGAATAGCGCAAAAATGTAACTTGAAGGAAATATGCGTTGATCCAAAATCTGATGGCAAGCTATGTAAGGCTGCTGCTCGGGATAATTCTGAAGATAACTACATATACTGTCCAGCAGCTGTGGATGCTCAGCACGCAAATTCAAGGCGTTTTCGGCTCTCGTTATACAAGGGTGAACCAGTTATAGTTCCGGACGTTCATAAAAATGCATTTGGCTTGAGCTGGGAACCGATGGTTATGTCGCGTGCTTGTCGGCAGACTAAAAAGTCTGCGGAGGTTCTGAATAGTTTAAATAAGGTTAGTGTGGTAATCTTTAACTTTGAAACACAAATTCTGTGGAGAATTGTTTAAACGTGCTCAGTCAAAATCAGAAATAATTGTGTTGTGGGTTCGTGTATATTATATTTTCCATTTCTTACCTCAGTTTTACTTTATTATGCAGGTGAAAATGAACATACACGAATTTTTTAAAGGATACACGGAGGTTCGCTTTGACAGTTATGGGTGGCCTCAACTTTTACAGCTGCCACCATTTGGTCTATTTGATGAGCGGCTGCCACGTCATGGTGCCGAATTTTCATGTTGTTTACCTTTTAAAGAATATACGCATCCTCAGTATGGCTATCTCAATCTTGCCGTAAGACTTCCTGATAACTGTGCGAAGCCAGATTTGGGGCCTAAGGCATACATTGTGTTGTAGTTGGCATTAATTTGTTATCCCACATCTAAAGTTTAGGACTTTGTTAGGGGATGTTGGGATTATAAAAGAGTTTATCCCACATCTAAAGTTT
>DF366096.1:4554-16947 GCA_000787875.1 Solanum virginianum
TAAAATCATCAAATAAATACTACCCATGCATAATTAGAATTTTAGGATTCATAATCTTCAAAACCCCGAATTTAAAGTAACTAGAAATCCATGAGATTGTTTAAAAATAATTTTGGGTCTCCTTGATTGAAAGCAAATCAAGGATCAACCCATATACCTTAGACTTTAAGTTCTTTGAAATTGAGTTGAGAAGGAATGGAAGCTTGGAAGTGGGTCTTGGAATCCAAACTTGTTCTTGGGTTTCCTTGAAATTGAATTGGAGCTTGATGGAGACTTTTGAGAGGATTTGGGAGTGTGATTGAGATTAAAGTAGTGAGTTTTATCCTTTGGAACATTGTTTAGGTCTTTAGGAAGGTTAAGATAACATTGGAAGTCTAAAAAGGGCATGAGAGTAATTAGCATTTACGAAAATGTCATTAGTGAACGGATGGAAGATTTGACTAAGTGTTGCTCCACGAAAGGTCCCATGGGTCGTGTGGCACTCAATGGGTCATGTGGAGTGCCCGTGACAAGGTACTTAGTCCAAAAATTAAAGTTGGAAATCGGTTGGGACAAGACGTCTCGTCATGACCACAGAGGCCTCCACGGGTCGTGTGGAGCCTTATGGCCTGTGTGGAGGCTCGTGGCACCATACTTGGTGCTAGAAAATGTTGTCCAAGCTCCACACCAAGGACCATGGGTCATGGTGAGGGGCATGGCACAACACTTAGCCAGAAACACTCCCCCAAACGCCTATTATTCCTTTCTTGTAATCACCCCACGACCAGCCACACGGCCAGTGGCAAGCCACATAGCCTGTGCCACTACTTGTACCCCATTCCTTAGGCCAAAAATGACCTTTTCCAACTCAAGAGACCTCAGATGACTCGTACAAGACATCATTGCCCGTATAGGTGCCCGTGAGGCTTCACTTTATGGGAGGGTCTTACAAAAATTGTCATAACTCCTTCATCCAAACTCAAAATGAGGTGAAACCAAGTGCGTTGGAAAGTTAACTCAAAGGGCTTCCATTTGACATGTCATAGGCCATCCAGTTCTAATTATGCTAAAAGTTATGCATGTTTAAAGGTGATCCTTCTACCGGTACTTGTGTCGAACTTAGCCAACGAAAATTCTTTTGAACTTGGCTTGTCGTAGGTGCCCATGACAGTCTTAAACGACATCCTTAAGCTTGAAAATTCTGGGTCCTTATAATTTGGCTTAGCTTAAAAGCTGGTCAAACCTGTTTTTTAGCTTATAAAAGTGTTTGGCAATTTTCAAAACAATTTAAAAAAAGTTAAAATTTGGTTAAAATTAGTTAAAAGTTAAAAGCAGCACCCCTCCCCCCCCCAACTTTTTATTTTTCAGCTTAAGGTTTGTTATAGTTTGACCAAAAAATTATCTTTTTACCGTAATTATTTTTTCATATTCCCAAAAATATTCTTAATCAAAATAATCTTAACTACTCTCTCCCTTCTCACTATTTCAATTGAAATCATGCCCAACACTCTTCTGCTCTTCGAACTGCTCTTCTCGCTACTCTCTCTCTTGACAAAGCTTGAGTTCTGCCATTAATGTAAGTTTCACTATTAAGAGAAATACATGAATGATAAATAAATATTATTATTCATGAATGTAATTAAAAATATCTTAAATTCTATATGTGAAATAATAAGCAACGTGCATACCATTAGAAAAAATAAGCATTATTGGTTGGTTAAATATTTGAAGTTTCTTGAGGAGGCAAGAGAAAATTGGAATAATTGGTATATTTTAGCAATTGAATATCTCAATCATGTTTTGATTTCAATCATGAAAAAAGAAGCATCTTAAAATTTTCATGTGATCTATTCAAATTATATATTTTAAAAATTAAAAATAAATTGTGTATATAAAATTTACTTAAATAATAAGTTTATATTGATGTTGAATTAAAATATAAATTTTTTTTACTTTATTTTATTTTTTTAGATAGAAAAATCTTAAAGTAATCAGTTTTTATAATGTTAATAGCTTGAAGGGTATTCCAGACATTTTTAATTAAAAGAAGTGTTTAACAACACTTATATACCAAACACATCAACAACATTTTTTCAGCTATAACACTTTTAATGGGAGAGATATTTTTAGTGAATGTTGATTGATTTTGCGATTGCTAGTTATGAGAGTGCAAGAATCAAGATAGAGAATGTCAACTGAAGATGTGTAATTGAAAAAGAGGGACAATTAAAGATGATAAGCATCTAAGCAGACGTCACAATAAAGTCTTGAAGAATTTCTCATAGCATATTTGATATAGAAAGGGCATCCTAAACCTGGCTTTTATTTATTGGTCATGGTAAGAGAGATATGTTTCAATTATGGATTTTTTTGCAAAAAAAGAATACATATGGCTTGTCACAGTTTGTAAGTAATGTCTAGTTTCGATTTTGTGGTAGCCAATGGATTCCATAAGAGACATCTTAATAGTAAAAGTACAAGGCATATATCTACAAACATGCACCTGGCTCAAAAGATATATGCATATCTGGAAAAAATTAAAATAATATAAGTATGCATTTTTTGGGGGGTAGGTGTTGCAAAAGAAAATAAATTGAAATATAATTAATATAAAAATGTTATAAAGGTTATATGTCAAGGAGTTGTCACTAGCATGAGAACGGTAGTAGCTAGGAGAAACAGGCAGCTTTCTATTATTGTGGTTTTATATGGAGAATTGATTTATTAAGTCCGTACTTGTTATAGTAATTGATAGAATTTGATTTTCAATGATATTAAAATGATAGATAAAAATATTACACATATAATAAAAATAGAAATAGATAGAGTTGAAAGGGAGAAGTGCTACTAAAGGGTTGTGTGATGCACTTTGGATGTCTACAAAATAGGAAGATATGTGTATGTATATAAGCCCCCTATCAGTTATAGAACTAACAATATTATATTGAAAGTTAATATTCAATCGTTAATGTCTAACATAATATAAATCAGTCTACTGGACCTGACCCCAAAGAGCCGTCCCTTCTGGCTTGGGCTGATAAATAGGAATTTTCCTAGGGGTCTTATTGTTGGGTTTAAGTGAGATGTAAATTGGCTATGAGAAATGAGAAATGTAGGGGAATCAAGTGAAGCGAAAATAAAGAGTCATTTCTTCCTCATTGTAGAATGAAGGAAAAGTTTCACCCATATATTAGGGAACACTTTCTTTAGTTCTTAAAGGATTAAGCAAAGGATACCCTCTAGAGTCGTCGCTGTCGTTTCCCCCTTGGCTTGGCTATGACTCCCTTCAGGTTATTTCTGTGTTACTGCTTCCTTTTCATTGGCTATAGCTTTCCTGTAGCAACCTAAAGTCATTTATGACTTCCTAGCACTTATAGTTTAGTCGACTGATCATTCAATTGGCTGTGGTGTAATGACCCTACAAAATGATTATTTTATGCTAGAAGCATGGTCAGCTTGAGTTTCAAGATTTTCGATGTGAGTTTAAACCATTTAGAATTCTAGTCTTTGAAAATTGGCCCAAATTTGACTTCAATCAACTTTTTTCAAAATCATGCACAAATAAAAATTCTGACATCATGATTAGCTCAAGAATATTGAGTTTAATCTAAAATTACCTTTTCATCCATTTCTCGAGATTTCTAGACCTGTTTCGATCCCTTTGGTGGCTTTGGCTGAAAATAGTACTTGGGAGTGAGACCTACTTTTTATCGAGACGACCTCATATGAAAAATTTGACTGCACTATTGAGCCTAAAATGTCAAATTTGATGGGGTAGAATAATCTATTTTTCATGCATAGGGTTCCAAACAAATACCGAGTACTCTATTGGGAACTTAAGAAATGCCAAAGCCTAATCTTTTAGTTATTGTAGGTGTAGGGTAAAATTACCCTTCACATTTGCAAGCCCTAGGCTGCATTCACGTAAGGGGTGGGGGAGGGTTGTTTGGTCCTTGTGCTTCGCTATCGAGGGGCTGCTGGCCATAATTAGGGTGAGCTATCTATATTGTACCTCACATTCATAGGGCCTTGGCTGCACTCATGAAGGACTTTTGCTGGTTGTCCGCGATCGCGGGTCACTATGACGGCATTCGCATAGGCTTTTTTGGTCTGGTATCTTAATTTAAGATCAAACCTAACTAGTTCCTTCAAAAACTTTTGAACTATGATTCTGTGCTCATTTTAGTTCCGATTTGGGTGATTCATAGTTTAAATTTGTGGGAGAATACATTGGTGTGAACGGGAAGTTTTGGGGAGACTTTATTAGAGGTAAATTTTGTGTTTTAACTATTGTCCTTGTTGAGAATTCTTAATTTAAATGGCAATTTGTTGCATGATCTAATTCTTATCTATTTTAAGTCCTAAATAGTTGTCTCGACCCAAAAAGGGGGTGTGATGGCACTTGCCAAACCCACCAAGGCAAGTCAACCTAAAACTATTCAGTTCAATACACATTACTACGAGCGGAAGAAATAAAGTATAATAAGCTAAGATAAGCACAGAGTAATCAAGTATACAAACCATTCTAAGACTGGTGTCACATGTACAAGCCACTAGACAATAATACTCGAAAGAAAGTACAAGTCTCAATGTCTAGTTCTCAAATAGACCATAACATAAATATAGAATACTCGGGGGTTAGCTAAAGAGACAAGCCACTACCTCTCAAGAATCCAGAAGCTCGGTCCGATAATGAAAAATCAAATCAGGAGGAGCCAAACTCATAATCCACAAAAATGTAGCAATGGGGTGAGTACCAAACTACACGGTACTCAGCAAATGAAAACTAAACCTGAAATAAAGCAATGATGAACATAAGTACTCCTATCCACCCAACCACATACTGCCGAGCCATATTGTTGTACTCAGAAAAGTCCCAGCACAACAAGAATATACATAGGTACACAAATTATTGAATACTATCTCAGAATAATTAGCTGATCCCAGAGTCAAATAGTATAATAGTTCTTCAATAACAAAAACAGTTTCGGTCTCATAACATAGTATTCATAAAGTCCCGTCTCCACAATGTACAAGACTCAAGTTACCAATATATATCACAATCTTTCAATAGATCAATCTTAACAACATACAAGTTTCAAAGCCTTCACAACCTCGCACGTAATACATAAAACAACATCAAAGAAAGAATGATATGAGACGGAGTGAATACAATGAAATGAAGTACTCATGATGCATGTCTGTCATACTATACACATCCGCTGATAAACTCAGGCTGAAACTCATGGGGCCACACGTGGACCATGTATCCATCGGAATCATTTTCTTTCGGCATTTACTTTCATATCTAGTCAAAACTATTTCCCTTCGACCTTTTTTTTCTTTCTTATTCTAGTCGGAACTATTTTCCTTTGACTTTTCATTTCTTTTCTTTCTTTCTCTAGCCATAACTATTTTCCTTCGGCTTTTTATTTTTTCTTTATTTTCTTGTTCTAGCCAAAACTATTTCCATTTGACTTTTCATCATCAATAGAACATCAAGCAATACGTGTCATCATAACACAATAATCACTTTCATAAATATAAGAATACGAAAGATGTCAACATGAATCATTTATTCATAATTCATCAATCATTTCATTGTCTTTCAACATTTGAGTCATCAACAACATATTACGTAATCACAATATAACATAGTTGAACTCTTTCAATCACCCTTAGTCATCATACCTTAGGACAAGTCATCATTTGAATTCTTATTTCACAAGTAATTAGTTCTACAATTTCCAACAATATCTCAACATGAGCATTTAGTTCAACATTTCACATAAAGATACTCAATAGGCAATTCCATGTCATATAATTCAAAGTTCAACAATCAGAACATTGTGAACACTTTCACATTATTAATAATGGCAGCACGATCTCATTTCACAATATTATCTCAAAGTCTAAATCAACAACAATAGACATCATCCCATAATTCAAGTCATACATGACATTATTTTCACCTTTTCATTACCCAAATCATATCCACTAGAATAGTTCACTAACCACCAAATTTCACATTGAAAAAAAATACTAAGTTCAATCAACTCAACTAAGGCTAGGGTCCACTTACTTCAGTCAATAGCCAAATCAATCAAAAAAATCAAATAACATTTACAAGTTCACAATTATTCACAATCCCACAATTATTTCACAAGTCAAGGATTCACAACATTTACAATTATCTACTTCGAATTTCCATGATCAAAGACTGTATAGTACAATTCTATCCCACTTTATGCCACGTATCACCCAAACCCATATACATAGGATAATACAAGGTTCAATCATACTTAATAAAAGGTTAGAAGTCCACTTGCCTTAATCAAAGTCCCAATCAACTCAAATCCAACTCTTTTTCTCTTCTATGATACACCAAATCACCACAATCTAGAAGGCCGAACCGCACACAAACTAGCCAATTAAATGAATGAATCCATATAATTGACTCCAAAACACAAACAACTATCAAGAATGAGATACGTGTCAAAAGGAGTCACTTGATACCCATATTGATAGGAATTAGGTCCAGGAGTAAAATGATAAAAAAATAAGTTATTTTTTGAAATCTCAAATCTGGAAATCGAGCTCAAAATCAGGTTCTACATAAAGATTGGAGATTGTTGGTGAAAATATTTTAAAAACTAAGTAGAAATTGAGGAAGAAATCATCATTTAAAGTTTCAATCTTGTTCTTGAAAACCCATAAAAATTGGAGGGTTGAAACCAAATACTTCAAGTCAAGGTCCTAAAAATCAAAGCTTACCCAAATAAAAATTCATGAAAAACCTTGCTCAAAATTGCACCTCCAAACTTTTAAAATTCAAAATTGGAAGAAAATGGTGGAGTAGTCAAAAATGGGGAAGAAAAGGGGTTTTTTAGTAATAAAAATAAAAGAAAAAGGTTGTTGATCCGCATTGACCGTGTGTTAACCCACGTTGTCCGCGATCAACTTGCACCAACACCCTTCAAAACATGTTTTTTGACCCTCGTCACTCATCCGAAATCCTGTAAATATAAACCAAATATGCAACCTTATCAGAAATGACATTCCGAACTCAACAGAACTATCAAAATTTGTATTAGAGCTTCCGAACTCAGAATATTGACCAAAGTCAAGCTATGATCTGAATTTAACTAAAAATGCTACTTTGGGTCGTAAATCTCCGTTTTAACTCCAAATTCAGATATGTCAGTTCTCCTAAACCAAATTCTACATTTCAGAGCTAATGGGATCAACAAAATTGCATTCTAACACCTAAAACTCAAGATGACCTCAATAATCAAAATTTTAAATTTTAAGCCTTTTAAAATTCTTCCTTTAGCAAACTTTCAAATTTTTATAAGGTTTTCGAAATTTGACTTTTAGAATCAACCATAAATGATTCAAGACAACTTTCGAGAAGGCAAATGATAATTTTATCAAAAATACCAAAAATGACCTTTAGGGTCATTACATCATTCACCACTAAAAACTATGTTCGTTCTTGAGCATAAAGCAAACTAAGGAGCCTCACTAGAAGTAACTAAGAGTCTAAAATACAATTCTCAAAGTCATTAATTACTTCCAAGTAACGTCATTTCGGAGAGCTATACCAAAAAAAATAAGACTTAGAAACCAACATGAAATTCTGCCCTCCAAGAGTAATTACCAAGCTAAAGACTAGGCAATGAACCAAATCTGAACCAATACCCTCATACCAGAGTTTACACATCAGGATGAACTTCTACCCTCCAGACTATAAGACAACGCAGATTCATTTTCAGTGAAGGCCAAGAGTGAATCTGAACCAATCATAGCCAATTGAAATATACAAACCATCACAAACCTCATCCAAGTTCGATTCTCTTAACATAATCCTCCCCAAACTTAAGTTGCGCAAATTTCAATATATAGACAATGTATATTTGTAAGAGAGAATTCAATTAAACATGGCCCAAAGAAAGGTAACGACCAAGAAAAGAAAAGACAATCAACGAATGATACTCCCAAACTTATAAAATCTTAATTAACGCTACTCGAATGCTGGAATAGTAGTTAAATCGAGTATGATGCCTTTTTCACGAGCTGATCATCCCATAATTCAAGTCATACATGACATTATTTTCACCTTTTCATTACCCAAATCATATCCACTAGAATAGTTCACTAACCACCAAATTTCAAAACCACATGTAACCCTTCAGGGGGAAAATACCTCAATATCCACTCAAACACTCGTTTCCTCATGTCAAACTTAAGAAATTCTTAATCACCCCATGAGTTATGTATACCATAAGCATATAACCTTTATTTATCACTAAGTATCTACATAACCCATCATAATAGTCCACATTAACTTTCATCAACGAAGTAGTATCCATCTTATCCTAAATCATCAATGACACATATAAAATCAAAAGTCCTTTCTGTAATGCTTACATGAGTCACATATTATGATTGAATAATCCAACCAAGCATCAAATGTCTCACGTATCACTATTTATCATTCAATCCAAACCAAACCTTCTGAAAAGTAGTTGATAATTTTTCATACCTGGTAGTGAGTCAACCCACCTCATATTATTACACAAACTCACATGCAAAAATTCATATAATTTACACCTTTAAACCACAAATCTATACATAATGTCTAGTCTCCTTTACTTTTCTTAACTGGTATCTATTATCAATGCTGCAAGGATGTTTGAACGCTTAACACATACTCATACCACATCCTAAATGCTCAAACTCGGCTAACGCTCATGTCTCGCTCCTAACCCATTTATTATCATTATTTCTTAGTATAACTCCATGATGAATTGCCTTTTACTTCACACCAAACTACTTCAATGAAACCTCATTAAGTTATTTCACCATCAAAAATAACAAAATCCATAATCAAAGCCATAAAGATACCCTTCTCACACTTGAGCCAACTTCTGTAGACTTCTCTCTCATATCTTACCTAATAATTTTTTAACCCTACTGATGCAAGTATAACCATATTACCATATGCCGAACAAGATAAACAAAATGATGCCATACTATAAAACTGAACTTATAGTTGATATGGTAACCAAATCCCAAGTCATACCAGTCAAATTTAATGACTCAACCAATTATCCACATTTAGTTTGTTACTAAAATTTCCAATTACATCCTTACAAGTAAACTTGTCAAAACCTCATTAGTCTATATGCTTGTTATCTGAATATCAATGTGCTCCTCTTAGCTTACAATAAAGTCATCAGTCCACATATAGATCTCTAGAATAAAATTCATATCACATATAGATCTCTTAAAATAAAATTCATACTTAAACATATTAATACCCATTCTAAGGTTCACCACTATGACTTTCCTTATGACCAATTCCAATCTCAAGTATTCATAGTAACAATCAATTGATTTTTCCCAAATATGACGTTAATGCGCAACTCAACTAAGTAAGTGAAACAACTGATAATTTCTTAGTAAGTAGTGTTCTAGCTCGAAGACCAATACCTCCATTCTCATTTTACCAATAACACAATAGAAGACCCACCAGATTCACCACGAGAATATATCATGCCCTTCCCCTGCCCCCCTCCCCTGAGAAGTTCGTGCTCAAATTGTCCATACTTTTATCTCATTGAATAGCTATCATACATAATCGAATTGATTTTATCTCTAACCAAGTAGTATACCTTCTTTCACAGACTAGATGAGTAGCGGAAACAACATAATCCATAAACCTAGCCAAATAGACATAGATACCACAGTAGCAGTTGATTATAATCATTCATGCTATATACCAACTCCAAGAAGACTTAATAGAGGTTTGATTTCAATGAACACAATGTCATCCTCTGCCCATACTAAGCAACCCTTATTTGATAAGCTTAACAATTGTAATCCCATGCTTATTGCATTAATAACATAGTCATTCCTCTAAGCGCACCATGTCACGTTTATGGATCACCCTAAATATCTAATAGACCAAGAAAGTACTACAATCAATGTTGTATGGGTAATTAGAAATAATACGATGCTAATAAAGTCCTCCAATCAATTTCACCTTTCGATACCTTACCTTTAACATACCTCATCGGACCTCAACCATACCCAAATCTCTTCGAATTATAGGACAATCCTAGGCTGACCACACATTCATCCACTAAGTCTATTACCTCTTTCTCAGAGCTGGATCAAATTCCAAACCACATAATATCCAGAAACCCAAAAAACAACATGTATGATAGGAATTGAAAGAACAAGAGAGAATTTTCTAATAGTCTTTATAGCCTCTTAAGGATAAGTAACAGACGTCTCTGCACCAATCCTCAAGACTCTATTAGATTGTCCTTGTACACATGTGAGACCTATGAATCTGGGCCTCTGATATCAAATTATCATGATCCAAAAATGGGGTGTGATGGCACTTGCCATACCCATCAATGCAAATCAGCTTTAACCTTCTCAATTCAATACACAATACTACAAGCGGAAGAAATAAAGTCTAATAAGTTAGGATAAGCACATGATAATCAAATCTACAACCATCCCAAGACCGATTTCACATGTACAAGTCACTAGACAATAATACTCGAAAGAAAGTACAAGTATCAATGTCTAGTTCTCGAATAGAATATAATATAAATATAGAATCCTCGAGGGTTTGTTGAAAAGACAAGTGGCTACCTCTCAAGAATTTAGAAGCTCAGTCAGACAATGAGAAATCAAATCAGGAGGAGTCAGGCTCACGAACCACAAACATGTAGCAAGGGGGTGAGCACCAAACAGCACAGTACACAGCAAATGGAAACTAAACCTAAATAAAAGTAATGAATACTACAAGTCTTCCAGTACACCCAACCACGTACCACCGAACCGCACACTTGCACTCACAAAAGTCCTAGCACAACAACAAACATAGGTATACACCACAAGTCATAAATTGTTAAATGAGTCTATGAAAAGTCTCAAATAGGGAAAAAAGTATTCTGAGACTCAAAATGATTGATCGGGTTGTTAAAATAGACTAAGCTTCTTCCACCAATCTTTCGTGGTCCAAAATAAATAAGATATTAAAGAAACGTCAAATATAGTATTGACTGATTTTACAAAGGTTAACCTGAAGATAAAATATAATATTCACACTCCAAGATAATTCAATTTACAATAGCAATTCCAATTGTATTGTTATGAGTTCTCTTTTTTTTTTTTTTTTGTGATCTGTTATGTATGCAAATAATTTTACAATTTTAACCTTTTTTGAATAATTCTATTATCAGTGATTCACGATATGCTGTATGATTAGATGGATTAAACGTTTTGGAGAATACTGTGTTGGCAAGTGGCATCACACAATATTTCATGCATGCTCCAACTGTTGCTTGATTCCCCTAATTATGTGTCCTTTTCCCACCTACACCCCTCTTTTTCAATTTTCATAATTTTCTTTAAAAGTAAAGAAGAACAAAAAATCGTATATCGTAAAATTTATTTATATTCATTTATGTTTGTGAATGGACAACTCTAGAAGCAGAATGTCAACCATTACAAGATAGTTTTGCTGATTTATTTATATTAATAAAATAATATTATACAAAGCTTGTTATCTTTTTTTCCTTTTGAAAAATATTCAAGAACAATATTTTACATTTCCAAAAAGTTAAAAAGTTGAAATCTTAACACAGGGGAAGGTCAATTTATACATTATTGGGCTGAAAAATCTTTTAAAACTGTATATATTATATTCAAAATGCACGACTTGATTTTTTTAAAAAATATTTAGAATACTCAAAAGGCTGAGACTTCACTTTTTAAGATAACATAATGAGAACTTGTTAGGGTTGCTTATATAACTGTATAGGAAAAAAATGAAAATTTTAATTAAAATTGTTGGATGTATGCCTAAATATATTGATATCAAATAAATAATTAATGTATTAATATTTTTGATATAGTATATAACCATGCATAAATATAACTATATACTAGAGATGTGTGTGTGTGTATATATATATATATATATATATTTATTGATATAGTATTTACACATTGCAATAGTTCATCTGTCTTGATGACTTAATGTTTTTCGACCTCTACCAATTTCAATATCTTATAAATAGACCTAAATCATAAATATGAGCTTATCTTAATTTTTTGGGTCTTATGATACATTGATGACTAAAACGATTTCCATTTGAACATGTCAAATTTTAAAATATGAGCTTCAAAACTCTTAAATGACAAATTATTCATATTTTGAGTAAACATAGATGAATTTTTTAAGTGAACTTTTTAGATCCTGTGATCAATGAACATTACTTGGAAAGAAAACGAATTATAATCACAACATAAATAAGACATAAAAATGTTGAAGAGCATTTAAAGTTACCCGTTGAAGAGTATTTTCAGATGATAAAGATTGGTCCTTTC